>JAHWXV010360194.1:0-11438 GCA_024586415.1 Phrixothrix hirtus | reverse complement strand
ATATTTGAAAATATTGCTAGAAGCCGTGGGAAGTTTAACGTATTCTGTAATAGACAGAAACAGACAAACTTTTAAAACTCTTAGACAGGATTGGTTAAAATTTCATAGTCATGAAAACGAAAAATTATAAAAGGTCCTGCACCACCAGAAATCGAAGTCTTTGGGTTCCAACTTCAATTCAAGTGTTGTAAGTCCAGTGCAAGCTAAAGAAATTGACTAGTTGATAAATAATTCTTGGTATCTTAATTACCGATACAAGTCCAACGAAGACGTCATTTCCAAAAACAGCACCAGGCAGTAAAAATACATGTCCCAAGATTAAAAAAATTTGGGTAGTTCTATTCACCAGATCCAGCAAGAAAAGCACGCAATAATCCAAATTTGAGAGTTTGATAAACGTCACATTTACTAAAGAAAATTGGACGTCACATAAGTGAAAATTTACAAACATTAAACCAGTGGAGAAATAAAATTTTTATTTGTGTTCATTTAAATAATATTAACAAGACTTTAAATTTTAAATTTTATTATTTTTCGCTAAGTTGCTAATATTACGCTGAAAATCACGTAACAAAAGTTAACGGCCTGATATTTGAAAAATTGATAATCATTAATTTTAAAATTTTATTTTTAATGAAAAGTTTGTGTATATGTAAGTATATCATTCATTTATATTTGATATAATAAATATTTGTTCAAACTTTAATCTGGTTTTGGCTCATGCAAAAATAAATATAAGTACACAAGGTACAGTTAAAGGATAATCCTTTGTAATCTTTAGAAAGGTATTCGACCCTTTTAACAAATTGACAGGTGGAAATCACCTTTAAAATATGAAATTTATAAACAGTTTAAATATTATGTTTGCTGCATTGTTTAAAGTTAATGCACGCTATCCGATTAATTATTATTAACAGATCAAGAGCAACGCAGTAAATAAAATTATAGAAAGCAAAATTTAAAATTTTTCATTATTACAATGATAATGCAAGAGAATGATTACTGGTAGCTAACTGGCAGAAATGTTAGTATTTTATGATTACTTTAAAATGGTACAAACCACTAAGGTGTATCATTAAAACACATTATAGTTTTTCTAATAATTACATTGTTCTTCTAGCATTAAAACAATAAACTTCAACATTTAAGTCAAAAGCTTTATTAATATTTTAATAAAATTATGGTAAAATACACAAAAACTTAATAAGCATTTAAGATAAAGAATTATAGAAATGTCGATAAAATAGTGTAATTGATTTTTATTTAGTAAAAATTGAAAACTGCTCTGACGTTTAGAAGAAATTATTTTATTTACTCTTTCTAAATTCAGTTTTGCATCATCACATCTTTCAATAATATAAGTATTAGAATTGTCAGCTGACTTTTTTTTATATCCACAATCTGACGATGTTGTTACATTGTAATTTTTGGCAGTTACTGCTTACATTAGCTTGATTTTCAATAAAATTAAAAACAAATTGCATAATATTTTGATTTTGGCTATTCATTTCTCAGAATTTACCAATCAGCAACTACATATAGATATAGATCTGTCACAACAGTCAACAACTTCTAGTTAAAAATACAATTTATATTAATAATATCTAAAAACAAATTTTACCAATAACAATGCCGTTAATAGCGTTTACATCAGGAAAACATAAAAATATTTGTTTAATAATGACAGAAAATACATTTATGCTGTTGTTCTGCTGCTTACAATTGTCTGCAAGGCTTTAAATAATTGTCATAATAATATAATTACGTCGTTTGTCTTTTATAGAACTATAATCACGTACAAACTTTGACGCACAACTAACATTTACCGATTTTGTACAATGATGCAACTGCCATCTAGCAGTTGTAAATTAATACTACAATTATGTCTTTGTTTAATGGGATGGATTCATATTTATGAAATCGGTGCCGCAAGTTACACAAAATTGTTAAAATTGCATTTACGTCATTGTTCTCTTGGAACAGCGATATAATTGATTTCGGGATTTTAATGATAGTTGGTGACATTGACGTTTTGACATTTTACTATGAAAGTTTTGTCAATTTTCTATTCGATTTTAACGTTTAATAAGGTTAATTACTAATGTTACCAACCTTTTAAAATAATATATTCTGTGTTAAAAAGAAGCCAATTATTAAACTCAAATGAGTTTTGAAATGCACTCATTTCGATAGAAAATATAAAATTTATTATTTTAATTTCAAAAGTTATTTTATCTATGTATTTGTGTATCAAAATTAGCTCTGTTACTTTTTTAAAGTTAAATCACAGAAACAATTTTCAAATAATTATATAAAATAAAATATATGTTTGGGCAAAGACCGATATTTAGCATTATAAAGTTTAAATGTTTGTCCATTCAAAATTTCCCCCGTCACTTTCATAATTCTAGCGAACTCCATATATATAAAGTTTCAATAATTCCTTAAAAAGTTAAAAGGAGAAATGTTGGCATCAACTCAAATAAGAATTAATATTACAAAATTTAGAGTATCTATTTCAGAGAAAAATGATAACTTACAACATGGTAACAGATGCAGCATTGATTCTGGAACGACCTTTTCAGTTATTTCTCCTGTTGCATGTTCGACGCACCAGCATTGCCCAGAATCACATTGTAAAGGTTCAAAATTTCCCATACTATCACAATGCAAAGTTGTATAAAATTGTGACTTGGAATTCATTAGCTCAACTCTTTTTCTACTGCAAGCTGTAAATAATTTCATTAATTCTTTGCAATAATAGCATATTATATACCAAGGGACTAAAATGCTTCTTTTATCCTGAGACAGAAAGTTTAATCAAGAAAAATAATCTCTCGAGGAATTAAAAAGCACTTTTAGTTCCAAGGTATATACATTATTTTTTGCCCTTTCGAAAAATTTGAAATCAAAAACGTCAAAGAAAGTAAAATTGCATGACTTTGACATTGACAGTTCATTCGATTTATTAATGTATGCTTCACGGCAAATGCTATTTGAATTTAATTTACAAAGCGTTATAAAAACGCTTTTGCAATAAGTAATTTTGATTGGTTAATTTTTGTTATTGCCATGGTTAGCAGGATTAAATTTACTTTATCTCCCCTGGGATTAAAGTAAAATTTAGTCCCTTGAGATAAATGTGACACTTTAGTCACAGAAACAAGTGACTTAACAGTGGCATTTTAGTCTCGAAAGTGTAAAAAAAGTTTATTACAATTTACCGCAAGTCATATTAACTGCATTTTGAATAAATTCTTGTCCAAATATTCTATTTCCTTTTGCATCATAACAAAAGCACCTAAACATAAAAGAACTGAGTAACTTATGTACAAGTATAATTGATAACTTTACCTTCCATTAGTAGCTTCACCTTTGCATTGCTTTGGAGCCCAAGTACCATCAGGAAGGCAATCTGGTTTCCAGGCAAATTTCCAAGGATTGATATTGGGATTTTCAATATGGTATTTGAAACATGAATCTATAAATAAAGCAGTAATATGCCAAAATATTGAAATTAATTGACAATTACCTTCATCAATTTTACAATATGTATCTTTGTTTGGATCCTGACTTTCTGGGCAATAATAACCTGGAGGGCATGGATTTGGATTACATGGCACACTTATATCTAAAATTCAAAATGCAACTTAAATTTTGAAATATTCTAACTTATGCATGGTGTGAAATTGATACTACCTATGACTATTGCATAAGACTTATAAATCCCATATTTTATAGTAATTTTTTAGGGTAAAATTATAAAATCAAAATCATATCAGTTGCTTTGACCAATTTCTCTTATATTAGACCCTGGAAAAATCGCATATTTAAATTTGGATGATAAACAGTGGTTCAAAAAGAGAGCTTGGTAAATATAGACAAATATACAAAAAGAACAACTGAAGAATACATCGATTATTTATTTATTTATTTTGATTTGCAAAAATTATTTTTAAATTTTTCACTTACTTGTTAAATGCATGTACCAGAGATTGACAAATATTGTTCTAAAATATGTTAGATGAAGTAACACAAAATTCTTTCAACATTATCTTCTGGAATAAATATTTTATTTGTATTCACATGTTCCTGTAGTTCTTAAAAGTCAACATTTTCAATTTTTCCAAAAAAGTGCTCTATTTTATGGGATTTTCTTGTTAATAGACGTGATTAAGCCTCTACAATATTGTACTAAAGTTTGTCGGTGGATTTCAAAATCACCCTGTATTTTAGAGATTAATTTACTTCGATTATATGAAATTGGAAGGGTTTTTTCCAAATTGGTTATTACATTTTATTAAATTTACTTTGGCTTAGAAATTTAACATTATTGTATTTTTATTTTAAAAATTATCACAACCACCTAAGTTTACATTTTGTTAAGTAACATTTGGCACTGATTACAGTGCTTATTCAGCAATCATACTGAATTTATTGTGACATTCTGAGCCTCACTTGCTCTGGCACTTTTATCTTTTGTTATAGACAGTAACTGATCTATTTGTATGCAAGCTTTGATTTTAACATGGCACAAAACTGATGCTTCTTAATTAATTAAATTTGAATAGATTACTTGCTTGATTTTCTTTCTAGTGAATTTGAATTTATCAGAGAAGATTTCCATTTGAATTTCATCTTTCCTCTACAACGGATCTGCATCTGATGACTAATTACTGCATTGAAAACATTGGCTTCTAGATGACAAATCCCTCTGTCTGTTTGCTTTATATCCATGCGGGTAACATTATATTTATTATTATATCGCTTTAGTCAATAATTTTAACATTATTTCAATTGTAATTTCCTATATGATTCAAATTCTGTGATAACTAAATTGTTAACTGTTAATTTTTAATACAACAAGTTAGAACATATTCACATTAAATAACAATTTGTTAACTTATTATTAATAATTGGCCTCAAATATCAGCCTAAAAGCTACTCTGTTTAAGAACTAAAGCACTCAAGACATTGGGTTTTGTAGTCTGGTTATTTAATCTATGATTCATTTCCCCCCTGAGATCGATCAGCTTACTAGTGGATTATTTAAAAACGAATGTTACATACCACATCTTGTCTTCAACTAGTGGATGTCTTGATTACTGTTAACTCCCAATATAATTCATGTTATATTTGGTTTCAACTATTATTAGGTATTATAAAGTGCAGAAGGTGTTACCAATGCCAACAACTATCATTTAAAGGTGTTATATGATATACAATTTTTATTTTAATTTTCATTTATAGTTTTTAAATAAATTTTTAATAAAGATCAAAAAACATTGCTTGCCTTGCACCAAACACAAAATCAAAAAAGTTATATAACTTATTTTCAATATCTAGTAATTTTTAAATTTTCTTACATAACTTTTTATGTACCAACCATGTTGTTACCGGAATGACATTTATCATGTCAATAATGACAAAAAAATTCAATAGTCTTTTGAATACTCAAAAGTTTTAATGTCTGCTATAGGGATTTCTTGTATAAACATCTACAAAAAATATTTACGAAGGTATGGTGGAAAAAAAATTGAAAGCTACTCCAGAAAGATTTGTTCCATTATGTGAATTATTGATTTTATTTAGTTATAATTAGGTGCATTTCAAGTGGTTTAGTTGTTTTTAAAACTATTTAAAATAGATATATGATTGAAGAAAATTGAATGCAAACCAACCTTCGATACAAAATACATTTGTAAATGATTGTTTACAACTATGCAGAGTACCACCACACTTTATAGGCTGGGATACAAGTTACCATAAAAAATTCAATATATTCATGTGTGTGAAGATAGTATCACCATTTTGTAGCACAAAATAAAATAAAATTATGCTAAGTTGTCCCATCAAAAGAAAATCATTTATCTCAAAAAGCAACGTGGCAATTAAAAAAAATAATTTTTTTGCCAACATTGCCATTTTGTTTTTTCAAAATAAAACAAATTGTGCTGGTTACAGTCTTAGTTACCATACATTATGTCACATAGATTACAACTCTATCTCTTTTCATTTGAGAAAAAAATTCCAAAGTTTAGATTTCTATATACAATACATCCTTATAACTTTAGAATCATTGTATATAATCGAATTCTGTGAGTTGTGCTGAGTACAACAAAGAACTAATCATACATGTATCGAAAAATGCAGGACTTATAAAAAAATATACTAAAGGGGAGGGGGTGGCAACCAAAAAATTTACATTTTCAAATTTTTTCCAGTTCTACCGAGTTGTGCTAAGCAAGCACAACAACTTTTTCTAATGAAAAAATAAAGTCAGACCTTCGCTATCCATGGTACAACCGAAAATCATTTAAAATTCTTCTGTTGTTAACTAAATGAAGAAGAATGTATCAATTCCAAGTTTTATCTGTTTGATATAGATTTTTTGTTCTTACAAAATTTTTTGTTCATTGCTTTTATTTTTGTCAAGTAATATTGTTGTATATTTATATAATTGAAATATTTTATTAAAATTTGATTTAATGTCATCAAAACTTGCTTAGTTTTTGGGCACTCTTATAAGTATGCATTTGAAATTTCAGCAGATGTTATTCATTTGTTTCTGAGATAAAATACATTTCTTTATATTTTTGATTTTTTATTTCTTTTTATATTCTATTTATTTTTAGACAGATTGTCCCAAAAATAAGTGACACCCTGAAAACTGTGGGTACCTTATGACCTGTAGAACAAAACTTGCTTACGAATTTTTTTTTAAAAACATGGTTTTTGAAATATTAACAATTATAATATTAAGTCCAACTCTGGCATTAGTGCCATGTTATATAGAAATATCATTGCCCTTGATGTGTATTACTCATTGGTATATCTTCAATTAGGAACAATCGTTTGTTTCTAAAAATATTTATTCCAGAAGTAATGTTAAAAGAATTTTGTTACTTTACCTAACATACTTTAGAACAATATTTCTCAATCTCTGGTACATGAATTTAACAGCTAAACGAAAAATTTAAAACAAATTTTTGCAAAGCAAAATAAATAAATAATTGATGTATTCTTCAGTTGTTCTTTTCGTATATAATATTAATTTTTAGGGAATAACATTGTTACTGGTTGGTGTAAAAAGAATCGGTTATTTTGTTTAGGAATATCTCCATTGAACATGCTACAAATTTTAAAACAAAATTAATTGTATTAATTAATATGATGCCGATGTTTAAGATAAAACAATTTAGAATCTTGTGTTTTTAAAAAATAATTTTGGTAACAATATGTCTAGAAATTAAATCTTAAAGTGTAATAACTGACTTAAAATAGTTTTATTTAAAAAAAGTAAGCAAGGCCAAAGAACTACAAGCAAACATTGTGTATTTTTATAAGCGGATCAAGTTACAGTAGTACATGTTTACTATTGTTCCATTCATAATTCCTTTTAGTTAGTAGACAAGATTGTATTTAGAGCAAATTGTATCATTTAAATTGCCAAAATTGAAAAATCATTTATGAATAGAAATTACAATGAAATTGTGCTCTACAGGTCATAAGGTACCCATAGTTTTCACGGTGTCACTTATTTATATTATACACTGTATATTTTGTTATATATTTTTTTAATAATTTTAAAATCTTTTCTTAATCATGTTTTAATGAATAACCATAAATGTATATGTAGACTTTTATTAATTTTTGTTCGTCAACAAAGCCTTTATGTGAAAAGTCATTATAATAAAACCACTTTTTGCCTATTTTAATGTAAGCAATGTAATCTCCTACAAGTACTATATCATTACTACCTTTATACACAATTACGCCATACAAAATGTATCTGTTCTCGCAAGTATCATTTAGTTCTACAAGTTTTTCAGATAGCATCGTTAATGTTTCATCACCACGATCAGTCTCAATAATTAAATGCAGGCAGTATGCAATGCTTGATTGTTGAAACTTTTTGTAACATGTTCAATGGGTATCAAATATTTCATTTAACACTTCCTCATGTACTTATTTCAGAAAAACTTGTCTCGTCCTCTAGCACTCAAGTTGTGGGATTAGCTGTACTAGGAATAGTGCTTACTTTTATTAAGTATAGAAGTTAGTTTAGTATCTGATTTTAATTGTTTTAGATTGCATAATATTGTAGCACGTTTTTTAAAGAAACGTGTACCTAATCCCTCTTTTATTAGCACCTTAATGCACAATATAATTTTGGGATGTATCTAATAATGCATTATTATATGCTTCATTATTTACTAAACTTATACATAATATTATACATAACTGTTAAACCATAGTAATTTGTTATTATTGTAACCTTTCCAATTTAGACATTTTTGCATTTGGTATTACAGGCAAAACTGTGTATTTAACACTATTCATGTCAAAATTTGGTCTTGCATCAGCATAGCAACAAATAGCCCTTTTATTTTTGTTTTTATTGCACCAATTTTGTTCGACTTGTAGTTCTGCTAATTCTATTAAATCACTATTTACATAACTATTATCATCATCAAAAATATCGATAGGTAAAGTCAAAGATGCAAACAAGTTATTATTATTTTTATTATTTTCATTTTTGTTATTGCTGTCTATGTTATCTTATAACTTTCCTGAAATCGCCAATTTTATTTTGCCTAATAAACAAGAAATATGTTTACTAACAAATACATCGGCTCTCACAGCTAGAAATGTGTTTCTTAAAGTACGATTTTTTAAATCATTCAATTCTGACTACTACTGTAGCTATTGGATCTAAAGAGTCATAATCAAATATTGTAGCCATGACATCACTAAACAACAGAAAGTATTTTAATAAAACTTTAAATTTAAAATTCCATGCAGTAAAATCCACGAATATTGTAGGATTCTTCCAATCTACTTGTTTGAGAGACACATTGTTATACATTGATTCAATCAAGCGATCTATATTTATTATAGGCACAGATCAGGGAAGGAATTAAAAACAATTTGACGTAATTTTGCCATTAGAAAAAGTTGTTGTGTTCACTTAGCACAAAGCATAACTGGAGAAAATTCGAAAATGTGAATTTTTTGGTTTACCACCCCTTCCTTGGATGCATTTTTTTGCAAGTGCTGCATTTTTTGATACATGTATAATTAGTTCTTTATTGTACTCAGTTAGGACAACTCAGCACAACTTGTATAATTCGATTATTTGCCAGTGTTAGAAAGTTATAGGGATGTATGTACTACTACTACTACTACTACCCATCACGCCATTCCCTTAATAGGATAGGCAAAACCCACTAACAAACCTCCACCTTTACAACCACTGCATGCACACATACACTAACCCTTCTCACTACCACCACCCTTCACCACAAACTCCCAGCACTCTACAGTATCCACACCAGCCCCCACTATTACCTACCAATCCTACTATCACCCATTTACTATTTGTCTCCATTCCTTTCTGTCCTTACACACTTCTCTTGCTTCCATTAAATCCATACAACGTTTTTGGCAAACTCTCCTATTCTTTGCGCTCTTTACTCTCTTTTCTTTTACAATTTCTTCAATCATATTCAACCACCTGTATGTATTGTATATAAAAATCTAAACTTTGGAATTTTTTTCTTGAATGAGTTATAATCTTTGCTGCACATTTTTTTATTTCAAAAAAACAAAATGGCGAGGCTGGCAAAAAACTAAATTTTTTAAATTGCAGTTTTGCTTTTTAAGATAAACAATGTTTTTGATGGCACAACATAACATAACTCTACCCAATTTAATTTTTTTGTACTATAAAATATATTCTTTTCATAATTTATTATATTTACCTTTTTTCTATAAATTTAATATTTATTATCACCAAAAAAGTTTTATATTAAAAATTACAAATGACTTACTTATGTTTATGCTAACTCTAGGAATCAGCTAGAATTGACTCCATTTTATTTATAATTAATTTCTTATATAGGAATGAAAATGCTATTTTAGAATTGCGCAATGATTCCAGGTATTAGTTGTTATGGTACAGATTATTTCATTTACGCTGTGGATTAATAAAAAATTAATTAATACATACCAGGTTTTTTCTCACATTTGGGAAAACAATTAAATACTTCATTTCCATTTTGTTGATAGAAAAAGCCTTCTTTGCAGTCTTCATGATTAAAATCAGTAACAATTTCAAATTGCTCACCACATGGATTAAAAGCTTCTCCGGGTATAACTAAGTAAATTATTTTAATAAGTAACAAATATTTAATTGCTTCATCTGACATTCCATTCTTCATTTTTTATGACTAACTAAAATGTCTCTGATAAAATATTATTATCTTGTGATAACAAGTTTTTATTATCTGTAAATTACTTTGAATGATAAAAAATGATATTAAATTGATTAAAATGTGAATAAGGAGTTACTTTTTATTATAATGATAGACAAATAATTTCTAATTTTCTTACAGATATTTTCAGGACTGCGAACTAAAGTTACATAAAAAAAGAGATGCAGATTTATTTAAAGGATGCAAAATTCAGTGACAGTGTTTTCTCTTAAAATAATACTGACAACTAAAATAGATAACTTTAAATATTGTTTCAGAGGGTAGCAGCAGCTGTTGGTATATCCAGGACTGTTGATGCAATTCGGAAATGAAGGAGAACAATCCTGTCTTAGCATCTCCTGATAAGGGGCCACATAGTAAAGCAAAGTTGATCAATTTGCCAGAAGCAGTTAAGATGTCTGTGCGAGACATTATATATGATATGTATAGAGATCATAAGAATAATAACCATTTGTGTTAAACACAACGTATAAAATTTTGATTTTAGGAAAACACACAACTTTGAAAAGTCTTAACGCAGAGTTATCATTGAAGCACATTGTTGATATAGGAAAATCATCATTATTAGTTCTTCTGCATGACTTAGGATTTAAATATAAATAGGAAGATAACAGAAAAGTTCTAACAGAAAAATTAAATATAGCTTCCCTAAGAAGCAGATTTTTAAGATTATATATGAATTCTGATAAAACCCAAGGGATGTTGTTTTTCTTAACGAGGCTTGGATATATTCCAAAGGAGGAAAAATGAAGTCGTGGCAAGATGATTCAGTTAAAAGTGTTCGCAAGTCAGAGGGTTATGATGGCAAACGTTGTTATTTTACATGGCAGAAATAAGACAGGTTTTATTGAAGGAGAAAATTTATTATTTGCTTCTAAGTCAAAGACATTAGACTATTATGGCAAAATGAATCATTCACTTTACACACAGTGGATATAAGAAAAACATCCTAAATTTAGAAGAACCCTCATTATTATGGACAATGTCCCATATCATAGTATTTCTATAAATAAAATACCTCATCCAAGAAGGTACGGATTATTGAATGACTTAGAAACGAGCATATACATTATGATGCAGCGATGACAAAAAATGAATTACTGCAACTAGTAAAAAGGAACAAGAAAGAAAAAATATATGCAGTTGATGAGTTGTTAAGAG
>JAHWXV010360089.1:0-17801 GCA_024586415.1 Phrixothrix hirtus | reverse complement strand
ATATATATATATATATATATATATATATATATATATATATATATATATATATATAATAATCATTAATTAGTTTTTTGCAAAGACTTGTTCTCAACTAATTAATAATTATTTTTATTTTAGCAGCGTTTAACGTGTGACGGTCAACCTTTACACAAGTCGATTTTTAAATTTTCCAACGAAAGTGTTTTTGTTTAGTGTGATGCAAAAAGGACAAAATTACGGGAAGCTAGCTTATTATTGATTTTTCGAAAAAGGTTATTTTTTATAACAATTTTATAATTTGCTCAGTGCTATGGTTTTGACTCAAGGACAAAGCATCAGTATTATTATGAAAGTATAGAAAAATATAAATTAAAAAATTCTTTAGAATTAATGATTGTACCAAATATCAATTTTCAGACTAATTGCACTGTATCTCTAACAATTTGTGTCAATATCAAGACTTTCGTTTAAAAGTTAATTAACTGCATTTCTTTAATTATGTTTCCTTCAAAAATATAAGCACTTTGTAAATTCGTAAAGTTTAAAATGCGTTTTTTATAATCTTCAGATAATAGTTAAAAATAATCAATTTTTGTATACCCTGGATTGTAATTTTGAAATACTCATAAACAAAATATAGTCATTCTATCGTTATTTAACATCTTTAAAGTCATCAGAGGGACGTTTGATTCATAAATTCGTTCGTTTTTTAACTACTCTCTAAAACTTTGGAAAAAAATTAGATTTAAAATTGAGTTTCCAAAATGTTGATATTTTAGAGGAAATTGGAGTTAAAAGATTGTAGTTAATTGACTTTTAAAGAGAAGTTTTGTTTTCTACGTACAATATTTAAAAAAATCTGGTATGAGACAACACACAACTTACTCATACCCATTTCAAATTTCATTTGAAGCTACCGACGTTAATTATTTTCCTATGTACTTACACTGTAAACTTCACATTAGGTTTAAAAGCAAGTGTAGGGCATGTGCTATGATTAGATGACGTAGATGATGTAAGAAACCCATTTGTTTAAAACATTCCTTTGAAGGCTATTACTATTGTAAAAATTACAAGCCCTAACCTGTACCTTGGTAATTAGTGTTTATTATAAGCAAATATTTACATTCATCTCAATACTATCATAATTCACAATAAATATTGCAATTACCCTTGGTTATTTTATTTTCCCCACAAGCCTCAAAGATACCACTATAAATCATTATTATCACTGACATAATGCACAATTATGGTTTCTAAATTTTAGTTAGTTCAAATATTCCAAATTTTACTCATTTTCGGCTATTTAACGAATTCGCATTTCAACCCCAATTTTAAGCCTGTTTTGCTATTTAAGTACTAAAAGTATACAATAGATCTTTCCCATCAGAATATATAGATATATTTGCGAAACAAACGAATTTTGTATATTTTATTATCATAAAACGTGCGGGTTACACAGAAATTGTTTATTTTTGTATATCTAGCCTTTATACGTGCATCGTGCATAAAAAATACTTAGTTTAGATTTTTTAACGTAATTAAATTTTCAATTAG
Organism: Phrixothrix hirtus; assembly: GCA_024586415.1. NCBI lineage: Eukaryota > Metazoa > Arthropoda > Insecta > Coleoptera > Phengodidae > Phrixothrix > Phrixothrix hirtus. Next base: position 16,262 of record JAHWXV010360089.1, on the reverse strand, counting down.
ATGGGGTATTTTACTTTTAATTTGGCATGCCACTGAAAAGCTCTTGAAAAATAAATGACAGTGCCAATAGTAAGTTTTTTCTACTGGCCCCATTTTCGAAATATTTTGAAAAAATGAATTTTCGCCCCAAATTTGAGAGTCGGTTTCACCCCTTAAATGACTTCAGTTGCTAGTAAAAAAGTGCCAATTATGTTTGTCTATAGTATATGTATACAAAAAGCCAAACATATGGGTATTATAATATTTCGAAGCTTTTGGAATATTTTATCTACAAGTATTTTAATCAAAATTAAATAAAAACGACTGTTATTTTGAAAAACATTCGTAAGTCTACTTTTATTTTGTTTTGCGAAGAACGTACAGAATTCATGATTTTCTGTTTGAATGATATTTTATTTTTAACTAGTTCGACTTGAATTATCAAGTTATCATCAGAAAAATTAAAATTTTAGGATATCTAAGTTATAGTTAATATAACGTTATTGATTATGTTTCTTTTCAATTATTTTAAATTAATAAATGTAAGAAGTACTAGAAGTATCTATACTTAACTCCAAGTTAAATTTAAATATGGTTAATATTAATATTGATGAGTATAATTTGAGAAGCTCATAGTATGATATAGACGAAACCCTAGTAGTGACAAGTTGTTAATATCATTTTAAAATTTAATCTTTCAAGATTCAAGATTCATTTTATCGTACCAACTCATTCTGTGTGAAATAAGTGCTGGTAAAGGATGCCAAAGATATGTTGTCAAAATGAAGTAAGCAAAAGTTCAGCCAGTGATTAAATTTTTTGGTTTCGAGGGATTATCACTGCAGAAATCCATGAAAGGTTACAAAAAGTATTGAAGGAACCTGCACCATCATTTTTCTCTGTTTTAAAGTCGACTACAGAGTTTAAACGTGACTGTACAAGTGTGGAAGTCGATCTCCGTAGTGGATACCGAAAAAGTGCTACAACTACAGAAATGGTACAAAAAGCTTATGATATGGTTCTTTGAGACAGGCCATTGAAGACTGCCGGCATTTTAACTGAACGCCTTTAACCTATTTTAACGTGAGATTTTGCAATAAAAAAACTATGCGCAACATGGGTGCCGCATTTTTTGTCCGTCGATCAAAAATGCATTCGATTGAAAATATTCCAGAGTTATTTGGACTGTTTCAACAAGGATAGAAAAGTTTTTTACGGCGATTTGTAACTATGGATGAAATTTAGATACAAAAGATAAAACAGCACTCGAGATAGTGGACAGAAGCTGTTTGTTCAGCTCCGAAGAAGGCTGTCAGTTTCATTAACTGATAAGATTGTGGAGTGGGTATTCTGGAACTCCGCGGAATAATATTCATTGATTATTTGAAAAGGGATCAAACCGTTATTGGAGCATATTATTCAAACCTTCCAGAGAAATAGATAAACATATTAAAGAAAAAACCTAGTTTATTGAAAAAGAAAGTGCTCTATCACCTGGACAATGTACCACCTCTAAAAGTGCAATTGTAATGGTTAAATTGGGGAATTGAGATATGTATTGTTGGAGTGTCTGTCTTATTTTCCAGATTTAACACCGTCAGGCTTCCACCTTTTTCCAAATTAAAAAAAATTTGGCTGGAAAGTATTTTAAGACAAAGGAAGAGGTCAGTGCAGCTTCTTTTAAGGAGGTTCCGAAAGGAGCAGAATTCCTGGTAAAGCATTGGACCAAGTGCATTACTCTTTAGCAATATTGAAAAAAAAAGATTTTTTTACGATTATAAATGTTTTGCTTCATTTTTATCCGAGATATTTTCAGATTATCCTCGTACAACACTTGTATATATTAATTTAATAATATATTAATAAAAAACAATGAATAGCTGAACCTTGTGCTAACCATAATTTAAACAGTTCCAAATTTTGTTGACAACAATTTATTAATTTTGAATATTTAGCTTACACATAGAAAAAACAGAACCACATGCGGAAAAGCAGATTGCAGCACTCGATCTTATTTATACTAAAACTTTTATCTGGTTTTTTGATGAAACTTTTGGCACTTACGCAAGCAATTGAGAAAAACAGTAAATAAATGCGAAACATTCGCATTCTTGCCATATCAACACTATGGATAATGAAATTAATGTAGTATATTTTAAAATATTTTTGGAAGTACCTACATAGTTGTTATAGATATTTGTATTACGAAACTTCTAATGTTTGCCAATAGATAGATTTATTTTATTGTATGTCGAATGGGCGTACCGAGTTAGGGCCACCTGTTTAAATTCAGCTTTGGGGTATTTTCCAAAACCACCTTCTGTAAAATAAATGTTAAGGTAGCAGTTCTATCTTTCAAATCTAAAACAATTTTATTCAGAATGAACTTTTGTACGTGTTAGAGTATTTTCTGACCTTAAGAATGAAAATGTTTCATCTTGATTGCCGCTCTTACTGGCACACCATTCAACTGTTTTCGTTCTTTATGTAGAGTTGTAACGATTTCGTGCTACTATATTTAAATTTTTACTTATAATATTAATTTAGTTATCTTGTACATTACAATTATTTTCTCAAAACTCAATAATCGTTTTTAAGGTTTAAGGTGGCATAATTGTATTGAGAAATTCTTGTGTTCTATTTATAGAATCTCTGTTTTTGACCTATATTTATTTAAAGAACTTAAAATATCCGACGTTTGTAAGTCCGAACTTGCCCAAATAGATTTGCCATGTGTATGTATTATGTTGTGCAGACACAGAGAAGTTGCTGAGTAGTTGTAGGTACGTTCCAGGTAGGAAAACGATTTTAAGATGAATAGGAAGTTTTGAAGAAAGAGATAACCTGATGTTTGCAGTATTGAAGGGGTTAGAGAATCAATTTAGAGAGGGCCAACTCGTTCTGCAATTAATCATGCAAGGGCATTGAATATTTCCGATCGCAGTTTAAGACGCATTTTACACAAATACGTTATCATCCCTTTAAGGTACAAGTTGTTCAAAAATTTAAAGATGTGGATAAGATTTCACGTCTACAGTTCTGTAGGTAATTTTGGAAGTGTTGAACAACGTCCAGACGTTTTTAATAGGCTTATTATGTCCGAAGAAGCCTACTTTCACTTAACATTATGCGTCAACAAATCCAATGCAGGTTCGCAAAAAACCTCTACAAGATCAAAAGTTAACGGTATGGTATAAATAATTGGATTATATTTCTTCGAAGCCAATCGCGCCATTAGGGTCACTTCTAAAAAATATGTTGGAATGTTAGATGGATTTGTAAACTTTGAACTATGCAAAATAATACAAAAACAACTGATTTCATTAAGATGGTCCCATCGAGCACACTGCAAAACAGTTTAAGTTTCTTACAGCGAATGTTTCCATGTTGCATAGAGGCAACATTTTGAGATATCCCCGGACTCTCAAATTCTCTTGATTTGACAATCACAGATTTTCTTCTTTAGGGATATATGAAGTCTAGAGTTTATAAGACGTTTCCTTAAATCCGCCAGGAACTGAATAACAGAATTTTAGAAGAGGCAAAGGCCATCAATGACGGTGTGCTGAGAAGTGTTATGCAATATTTCACAGAACAGTACAACAATGCGTAGCCGCCAATGGGGATCATTTAGCGGATATTACTTTTAAGCATTAATAAATTGCCGACAATAAGTTTGGTGCTTTTCATTAACTTATAAAGATATATTTCTCCCGTTGCTGAACTTTGTACTAATCAAATGAGCAATTTAGAAATCTATCAATTTATGTTTTGTTTAAATTTGACAAATATATCGAAATATTTATATACTAAATAAGATAGAAGTGATTAATTCAATAATCTAATACTAATTGATTTGGTAGTAATAATAATTATTAAAGATCTGCAGTTTAGCTAAAATTTGTTATAATAATAAGGTCTTTATTTTTTCAACGTTTTTTCGGTACCTTAAAAGAATAGGTTATGAAATTTGACAGAGGAATGATGCAGTTCAAAGGTGAACAATGTGTTATAAGACCCGTTGCTTATTCCGGAAAATAACATCAAACTATGTCGGAAACGTATTATTCTTTATTATTGACCAAGCTTCAGCAAAAAATTCTGAAAATAAATCAGTCGTAAATTTTCGAAGTCCCCTAATAATTGATAAATGTTCTTTTGAACTGATTGACCACCCACCACATTGGTTAGATTTGGAACTCTTTGATTATTAACTGATCCTGAAACGAAAGAAATTTTCATCAAATACAAATAATAAACTTTTTAGAACTGGTTTGAAGATTAATAAAACCTTATTTCTAATTTTAGAATTACCATGAACGTTTTGATCTATACAAGGTGATTTTAAAATTCACCAACAAGCTTTAATACGGTGCTGTAGATGCCTAACGACGTTCATTAACAAGAAAAGCGCATAAAATGTGAATACAAATAAATACGTGTAGACAAATTCTCCGTGTCGTAGATAAATAACATATTATTTTAATATTAAATTACAAAATGGTATATCTACTTTATATCTACACTAACCTATCCTAATATTAGTAATTGATACCAATGACCTACATTCTTAGTCGTATATAGTTTACGTAGACAAAAATTTTGAATACATTCAGTTACACCATAAACAATATTTAGAATTATAAGTAACATAATTTTGATATTTCCTAATTTAAAATTCATAAACAATAATGAAACTTATTTTTTACTAGAAGCATTCAAAATGCTTCGCCGTAAATTAAACAATATCTGTCATTTCGATACTAGTTAATCCATCTATTATTTACATAAATACGGTGTTCAACTTACAGCTAAATGGAATTAGATTAATAAACACACAAAACTAAAAATCAATACACTTTGGTAACGAAAAATATGGATACTAACAGCAATCGATAAGACAAGAAATTATGATAATTTAACAATACAGAAAATATTTGTAACGAACGCGACAATTTAATGAAATTAATATTCCTGGCTTGCGCACAAGTTGAATTTCAGACTGACTAATAACTGCATCAGATGTTTATAATTTATTCACTTAAAGTCACATATTCAGTGTTGTTTCATTGCAGAGGCTCTGAAACAGATCTCTACCATTTCGTTAATGGTCTTTTTTTGGAAACGTAGGGAATTTCTTAAAAAGACTCTTTTGTCTTGATTTAAAGCTACCTCTGTGTGTTGGTCCAAGTTTGTCGGTTGATTTTAAAATCACCGTGTATAGAGTTAAAACGTGACAGTGCTGAATAGATAAAAGCTTGTTTGGAGATACAGTAACTTTTCTATGTTAGGCTGAGAACATCAATAACTTCGCGTAGTAGCACCTCTATATATTCTATATATTAGGTTCCTTTTCGACATAGTCAACTGATTTTGAAATACATTTGTCGCTATGAGAGATTAATTTTGTAATCCCATCTTATTAAAAACTCTTCCAGTTCAACGCTTTTTTCCTGAACCTTTTCGTCGCACATTTGACCATAATATTTCTAACGTCTTTGTGCATGTCACTTTCGTAAAATAGTATTTTATTGTTAATTCTGCAATAAGGGTGTATAATGTCATATTTTTATCGAGGATAAAGGTTTTATCCAAGGAAAAAATAGTTTTACACCATCAATGCATATAGAATTAATTTGTAACATCTAGTGATGGAACCATGGCATTTGGGTGAATATATTAATAATTTTCTCCGCTATTAAATTTAAAATTATGAGTTGTACGAACTAGTTCTCCAAAAAATTTTAAAAATGTTTTTTATTTTAAAAAATGTGAAGCCAAACGTTTTTGTCTGGATCTTGTGAGGGGTGGGCTTTATCAGAACTAATGTGGAAAATATTGAAGCATTTCGTTTTAAGCAAAAATAATGATACTTTACTTTTTTAAACTTTAAGTTAATTTATTTAAGGTAGGTGACCTGAAAATGTATATTTGCGCTATAAATTCAGTAACGAAAATTTATTTTGAAGTACATACTTCCTCTTATCAGAACTTATGTTTCCATACGATTAATTTCAATTGATTTTGGAACTTTTTTTAATAACAATTATATTAAATGTTATTGCAAAAATAAAATGCCGCTATTTTAATGTACAGTGTTTGTTAATACATTGATTAATCTACACGAAATCATAAATACAAAATATTCTTTAACAACTATACTTAAAAATATTTAATTAAGTAAAATCGGTTTTACCTAGAAATTAACCTTGTGAATTGTTTAACAGCTGTCAACGTTTTTCTTCATTTCCGCCTCTTGGGCTCTGCAAAATCCCTATTACGCAAATTCAATTGAAGGTTATAGAGAATACGTATCAGACAATAGCGGCCGATATATTCACGATGATAGTGGTAGATACATTCCAGATCGTAGTGGAGATTATTTACATGATGGTTTAGGAGGATATACAGGTGATGGTAGTGGAAATTATAAGGGTGATGCCAGTGGGATTTATAAGGGTGATAGGAATGGGTATTTTGGAAACGGTAAAGAAGGTAGGCATATTATAGGTAGATTTTAATTCAAAATTATCAAATAACCTAAACTATTGCAGTTCACATTGGTGGTAGAAGAATTAATAGGGGATTTAACGAAAATTTATTAGGATTAGGAACAACTCAACCACAAAAAGCAATTAAAATTCTAAACACTGGTAATTCTAATTTACATGGTACTGGACAGGGCGGTAGTCGGTATGCAGATGGTAAATGGAGGATAATACGTCAAAGTGGAGATGTCGATACTGATGGATATCACTGGTTGTAAGTTCAAATAATACAAAGTTAGATTAGACTATAAGAGCCAACAAATTTATCTGCTAGAAAATAGTAAAGAAAATTTCAATTCAACTAATTTATTGTGCACAACCTTTTTTAAATTATAGTTTCGCACAAAGTTTGTTAAAAGTAACAACCTTTGTAATCACGCGCACATTTTTATGCCTTATAATATATCGCGTACTCTCAATAACCACACTATGATCGTTCCTAATTTTTAATGCAACCTGCCATTATACGAAAACATTCTACCGATATAAGGGAATGAATGTATGAATTTATTTTAGCATTATTGTTTACTATGAAATACCAACTAGCCTTACTTTCTTTAAATATAGCAACAAAACTTTAAATGAATGTTGCTGATTATTGCTCAAACTTATTTGATATTCTATGGAATAAATGATATGATCTTTCATTAACATTACAATAAGTAGGCTCCGACTTGTGAAGTGGTTAGCATGTTTGCCTCTACACCCAAGGGACGTGAGTTCAAACTCGATCGAGGTCGGCAAATTTTTCAGCGTAGAAAAATTTAAAAGACATATCTTCTTCTTAGATAGTAAAATCGTAGATCCTGTTTAATATACTATTTGACACGTTAACAATTATTACTGTTGGTGGAACTTCTGCAGATTCGGCAAAATCCTAGTAGGTACGGTGAAGTTGAAGCCAAGAGGTCAAAGGAAATTTCCGCATCTCGAAGTCTCAGTGAAACATAAAAAAATCTTCTATGCTGTATCATTAACACTCTAGAACTCTTCCTTTCAAGTAGAAACTTGTATTGCATGAATTGTTTTCAGCGCTCCGTCCAATGTTAGTATTTTTTACGCGATGCGCTTTTTTTTTATAGGTAGACATTATAACGCATTCCCTTCTGATTATATTACATTATGACATCATGATACAAAATAAATACATAATCAGTACTGTTTTCCTGAAATTTGAGCGATTTCCATAAAGTATAGTACATAGATGCAATTCTGTGTATGGTTTTGATGAAATCAGTAAGACACGAAGTTAAGTCTAAAATAATTTGGAATGAAGGATGACCCTAATTAAGTCAGTGGGGTAGGACTGGATAAACGTAGACAAGCTTTCGTTATAATTCTCGTACCATTCGGTGATAATTCGTCAAATAAGGAGGCCGTAATTTATTCTGTATTTACGTTATAACCTATAATGTCTGCCCAGAAAAATCTCAGCATTAAAATATTAAAGTGTTAGTTAACAAAAATTTGGAAATTTTATATTTGCTTCAAAACAGCATATGCTAGAAGTTTGAAATAATACATTAGATGTTGAAAACAATTTGAAATTAGTTGAGGTAATGGCATTATGAAGGAAGATGGAGTTGAATGTTTTTTTCCTCTTAAAAATAGAAATTAAATAAAAAGCCACAATACACGCCAAATATGGAAGAAATCTAAGCAGAATTTGATCTTTTATTCTATTTTCTTTCCTTTCATTAGGTTTATGGTTTCGTATTATTTGGTACATTTAAATATTATTAGCAAAACTGCCCGACCTAGATACTTCTAAAAATAGTACAGCAAAAGTAAAGTTATTCGTACTCTCAAATTTGGAGTAGCCATTGAATGGTATAGTAAGAATTGAACCACATTAACGAATAGAAGCCGTCTATTGGTACTTCCTGAGTTAGGGTGGTATAGTGGTTAACGCTACGGTCTAGTATTTGGGAGGTCCTACTCTGATTCAGGTTTCGGGTGGTGTTCTGAGACACTAGACATTTCGCCTGAAGTAAATGCCGGGCAGTATTTCTACTGATTCTTATCTTTGAGACTTCTTCTAAACTCATATTCGTCTTTACCTATCTTTACTTACTATACTTAGATGAAGATGGTCTTTGTTAGTCCAACAGGACTCTTACACATTGAATGGATGAATTCATATAACATCGATATACTATTCGTGCCCGCACTTCATACTGTTAGTGCAAATGTATGTTATTATAAAAAAGGGTTTTCATTTTGACAGCATTTTTTAAAGATGACATCACATAATTAAGATAGATGACTAATTAATTCTCGTGACGATTAACTTGTATAGAATCCTCGAAAAGTTCCAAATCTTTGTTTCGAACATCAAGAGCTTTTTCAGATAATTCACCTATTGGAAGAAATTCTGACTAAATTGTAACATACGAATGGACTGAAATTCTATGTGCACATATAAATTTACAAACATTTTGACTATTTCTATAGTGTAATTGTCAAATGATTGCAATGTAATTCCCCTACTAGGGAATATTACTTATAAAATGATATGGAATCTATAGGGAAGCTGAATTTTTCAAAAACCTGTGATTAATTGTCCTGCTTCCATCCAGTTTTGCAATATCCACCAAAAACCCCATTTTAACACAACATTTTCGCTAGACTTCTTTTTCGTTTCACGACCTCTAAGTTTGCCATTTTTTAATACTCAATTTGTATACTACAAACAATTCCAGCAACATTCCAAAAAGCGTAACCATTCTTGAAATAGCGGCAAACTAAATATATGAACTGATTTTACAGCTGTTTTATTCGTTAATCCTACAATATTATTTATATTCTTAGAGGAAGCAAAACAGATGTAACGTTTTTGGTATGAAAATTTGATCAATGGTTCATAAATTTTGTAATTTGCTATGGGCAAAGTTAGTTAGTGTTGGATCGAAACGCCCTTACCTTTGAAATTAGAACTCGAGTTTACTAGTTTTGGAATTTATGCTTCGACGATTTCTTAAACAAATTTTATAAGTTCTATCAAATTTAGTGGTTACAAAGTATGGATTTTTCTATACCATTTTCTTATGTTCAACTTTAGAAAATAGTAAGAGCAGAACAAGTGATCTCTTAAATTTCGTTGTTTGTTCAGTCTTTAGAAAATTTCTTTTTATACAGTACTTGACCATTTTCTAACAAAAAGATAGGCCACATGTTTATAAAATTCGTTGAATAACTGCTTTAATTTATCGTTATTACAAAAAGTCAGAAAAATGGGAATAAGGTTACTCCGATTGGTTTTTTTTCTCAATACAAGTATCTTGCTAAGCGCTTTTTCAAGATAAACAATACTGAAAAACATCTGTATACAAAAATGCCTATTTGTCTGCTGCAATGAAATGACTGCTTATATTATAAATAAATAAGAGAACAAAAACAGACAATATAATTTCAACAATAATAATTGTTCAATGAAGGTACAACGAACAACATGGAATATTATTGTAATTCACAAATGTAATTATAATTAAAATAGTCAATTAACAATTGAAATAATATATAATGTTACCAGATTGACGAGTTCAAATACTTACAAATCGCTGTATTCAAACATGACGTCAGCATCTTCATGAATCCGGATTCAGCGTAGGCTATAAAATAAACACGCAAAGAAGTTATTCCTTTAAAACGAAATACACATTTTCTTGACAAGTCAGAGCAGAAGTTTCATGAAAACAATTTAAGCAAAAACTCATCACATACAAATACTTCAGAGAAATGTGTAACCTAGTGATGCCAGTTTAGACATGATTATTACATGAATATTTAAAATACCAGATAAATAAATTTATCCATATCAACAATAAATATGATAACTTTGTAAGTAATTTCCAAAATAAATGAAATAAATAATTGCAATTTGTTATAAATTTTGACTGTCAAAAGGAATTTAATAATGGTTAGATTCCAAATTTAGAAAACTATCCTAATTTTTATAGCCAAGAATAATGAATAGCTTATTAATGATATATAAATGTTGACGTAGAAATTCGGGGGTTAAATAGAATGCATCACTTCTTAGTATCTGAAAAGTAATTGAAATATCTAAGTGATCATTTTGATGCCAAAAAAATTTAGCAATAAGGAAGCCTCAAATTTAAGACGGCTTCCTGTCATATAAACTACACGTACTCTTGGCAACAATATGTTAATAAGCGACAATTATTTACTGAAATTAGAAATTAATACTTAATGAATGCTATAAATATTTTAGAATTAATGCGATAAAGCACTCAGTTTGGAATATAATAAGCCAGATATAATTGAAAGACTAATAAACTTTATAATATCATAGATTCTTATGCCTTCTAATGTCGACGACGTTTAAACCTGCTTCTACCTGAAGGCCTTGACTAACATTTTATAAAGAAATTTAGAATTTGGAAACATTGCCGAAATGAAATAATTTTAAAAAAAAACGAGCGTAGCCAAATTATGAATCTAATTCATTGCACTGCTTTTATAAAGAAACAAGAACGAAATAGGTCCATCAAAAATGGCTCTCAAATTAATCTACCACCTGTACAACTCAATGGTAATATCATACTGCTAAAATCACAGAGTTTGCCCGCATAGTACTAGATCATGCTCATATCAGCATATTTCATTCTATCCAAATAATATTGGTTTGAATTTTAGTTTCATAAAATAGGAATTTGGCTATTATAACTTTACAATCAACCTGGAGTCATATAGGGATTTAAGCCAATTGAAATTTAAACCAATATTGTACGACCTGTCCATTCAAAAATAATTAATATTTAAACAAATTATACAAATTACTTAAACTAAAAATAAAAGCCATAGCAAAAAAATTAAAGATTATAATTCAAAACAGACTGTGCAATCCTATCATTGGATATGAATTAAAATCATCATCAAAAACAATTTGTATTTATATACAAGTTCAGATTAAAAAATAACGTTAAGGGATAAACAGTAATGTGGAACGTTCACAGGCCAATGAAGCTTAATTATAATTTTGCTCTTTTGTCTTTAATGTGCATGACTTGTCTGTTTGGATAATATTTAGATGTTGCTTCTAAGACTGTACAATAAAAGGTAGAAAATATGTATTTTTGAATTTGAATTTCTGCAGAATGAAAGAAATAAATTTTTCGTAAGCAAGTGAATCAGTTTTTGGGTTTGTTTCCAGAATTGGTTAATTCTGTCTGCTCTCGTAGTTTCTTCTTTAGGCGAAGACATTAATTCTTTTGCCAGCGTTTCTTGCCACAATTTCGCAGTCTTTCTACGCTTAGTTCGACTGAAACCTTCCTAGAAAATTTTCCTTGAATGATAGCTTCCATAAGATGATCAGAGGAGCCAGATTCTTGTCCATCGAAATTATTTTCTGTTATTCTAGAACTTGACAAACACATCTCTAGGTTGTAACATTTATTCAACTTGGTAAATTGTTTTTACAAAACAAAATCTGACAAGTCCACTACATTATTTGATTAAAAAAGTGTTAGGAATATACAAAGGTCCTTTTGGTGCGAGAAAATTAGGCCTGATTCTCGAATTTTGAGATTTATCTCTGCCATCTCCTCTATAAAATTTTTAGATCTTTTCGTCATTGTTACATTATGTACTTTGCTTTCATAGCTTATCAACACAACTAATAATTATACCTTTTAAGTGATTTTCGGTCATTGTAAAGTTTTTTAATCTAGCAAGCATCCGCTTCCAGTATCCATATTTTACAAATAAAAACCATAACTAAACCCAAAAAATATAGTTTATTACTCAGATCTTCTCAACACTCTTGTAGTCTTTATTATTTTTCCAAGGATCTAACAAAATCATTCATATTTTTGTATAGTTTGTTTACTATGCATTTCAAAATAAACCCTCATGTGTGCTCTATCGTTTAATTGTTACATTAAATTACGAGTACATATTACAGTTTTATTATTTCTAAATGTTTGACTATTACATTACATATTTTATAATCACTTTTTAATTATTATTTCAACATTACCAGTAATATAAAAGCTAATTGCCAAACAACATTTCTAAGCTTTAAACAAACTTATAAGTAGGTTTGGTTGCCTATACGTAATTGTAAAGCCTGTTGTTAGTTACTGCAGGCCTTCGTGTTCTTTAAACCTCAAATAATATAAATAAGTCCATACTTTTTCTGTAATGGCTTATTTTAACATCATTACTGTTACTGTAAAATTTCTCTTTTATTTCAACCTATGTTAATTGGGTTGCCTATGTAAATAATAATAATAATAAAAATATATTGAAGATTTAAAAAAACTGATATATGAATATTGCTAAAATTATGATTTAAAACACATTATTATTGAATTCTTTTAATTAAGGATTTTACATTTACAGATATGAAACCGAAAATCGTATATTAGCAGAAGAATCAGGAAAATTGGCTAATAAAGGTACAGACGCGGAAGTCATGAGGGCTAAAGGTTTCTACGAGTACACTGGACCTGATAATGTGGTTTATCGGGTAGAATATACAGCTGACGAAAATGGGTTCCTTGCAGAGGGCGAACACCTTCCAACTTCACCACCAATCCCTATAGCAATAGCGAGATCGCTTGGAAAACAGTAGTCCTGCTTGTTATATAAGCAGGATGCTAATCCTTCACATGTAAATTTCGTAAGCTTAAGCATTTGTAAAGATAAAATAAAGCCAAAAAGATGCTGTAGTATAAAATAAAAGTACGTAAGATAAATATTGTTGATTTTGCTTTATATATTGTTTTTACAAATTGTAAATGCCGGTAGTAAAGCTCATTTCACATAAAAAGTGGACAAGTCCTCATATTTATGCTGTATTATGTATACGTATACTAAACGTAGTGCCCTGTTCACTGATTATGTGGAACGGCCTGTACTACTAGAAAGCTGTCTATTATAGAAGTTATGTAATTAGATTAATATTTAAACAAATAACATATCGAATAAAATCAACAATAGATATTAAAACTATTTCAATCCTTTTTAATTGTAAGTGCAGTGTCTGTCAAATCACATGCTTAAGTTAATTAATTTATTTAACGGTTTAACGTTTCACGTTTCATTAATTGAAATACCTACATCTTTAGTAATAAATTGTATTAAATTATAATAAAGTACTTATTAAAATTTTAAATTTCATCCTTACAGTTTATATCTTAATGTTCAAATTTATGCAAGAAAATAATATTAAATACGAGATGTGTCTAATAAATTCAGTGAATAGTACAATAAAAACACAAAAATGAAATGCACATTAGAAATACCTTTATTGATCTTCGAAGTAGTCGCCACCAGATACAACACCCTTTTGTATAGCTTCTGGAAACTGTCGGAAAACTTCTGTTTTGGAATCGCTTTCAGAAGTGCTGTCACACGTTCTTAAACCTCCTTAACGTCCGCAAACCGTGATTCCTTCTAGGCCTCCTTAAGACGAGGGAATAGAATAAAGTCAGCAGGAGTAAGATATGACAGTAGGGTGAGTGTTCTAAAATCGTCACGACATGCTGAGTCAAAAATTGGCATACAATGATGCTCGTATGTGATGGTGCATCGTCGTGCGATAACATCCATTTTCTAGTTTGAATCATATGTGAACTAACCCACTGGATGCGCTGTAACAAACGTTTGAGAACCTCAAAGTAGAATACGTCATTCACCGTTTGGTCAGCAGGGACAAATTGCTTATAGACCATTTCCTCTATGTCCAAAAATGCGATCAACATGGTCTTCACCTTGGATTTTTGCATGCGGCTCTTTGTTTGTCGCGGGGAAGAAGGTGACTGCCATTCCATTGATTTTCGTTTCGGGATCGTACTAGTAATACCAAGACTTGTCCTATGTGACAATAGAACCCAGAAAGGACGGATCCCGGTCACACATGGCAATGAAATCTCCACTGGTTTCAAAACATCTTGCTTTTTGCTTGTCTGTTAGGATATGCGACACAAATCGTGAACAAATCTTGCGCTTATTGAAATCTTCATGAATGATGAGCCACTGTGTCTTTGCTCATGCCCACTTCTGCTGCTATTAATCTCAGACAATCGCCAATCTTTTGCTGGTAATACTCGGACACGTGCAATGTTTTCAGTTGTCCTGCTTGTGGATGGCCGGCTCAAACGCAGTTCATCATTCACTGATTCCTTGCCAGCGTGAAAGCGGGAAAACCAATCGTACCCACATTTTCTACTCGCAGAATCCTGTCCGTAAACTTGCACCGACATTTGATGGGTTTCCGTCGCCGTTTTACCCAATTTAAAGTAGAACAAAATGTTGTGTCGTTGCTCCATTGTTTTTAGACGCACACTGCTCAGAACACTCTACAAGAAGCCTCTCGTGGTCCCGTACAGAGGACAGGTCCAGCATGTCCATGCAAGCCTATACATAAGTGTGACCTTGTTTCAAGCACTGAATGCTAATATATCAGGCCACTCACCGAATTTATTAGACACATCTAGTATACCTAAATTTATATTGATATACAGCAGAAGTAATTATCCCTTTGTGCACTAAAGTAGTGGTAGCATACTTTTCAGGTACCTACATTTTATGACCCAAAATGATTAAGCACCCTCATAAAAAAGACTATTTTGAATTTTAAGAAAACGTGTGCTGATAAAATATTAATTCTTATTTGTAAAACTAATATGAAAATTGAATTGCTTTGATTTAATTAATTATATAAAAATGACTAGAAAATTTGAAATATTTAATATTTTCCCATTCCAATGATATAGAACACAGTTTAGTTAATTAAAAATAATGAACGTTATTAAATAATTTGAAATTTATAAATAAGCTATAATATTTAAATTTAAACGATTATTTATAAATAAAATAAACATTGCAAAAATATTACCATAGTTCTTGTTTTGTATCTATCAAACAGGCTTCTACATTGTTTACAGACATACATCTAATCCTCTTGCCAATTGCCTCTTAAGGGGGTGCACCAGTACTATCCGTGATGTAGAAAATATGCCATCTTTCTGTCATAATATAAGCCACAAATATTATGTTGAAAGATAGGACGATAACTCATTTGATAGTTCAATGTCTTAAGAAGACAATGACCAAAAGATTTTTTGATTATTTATTTTTTAATACATTTTTAATTGCATAAAGTACATATAGTTCCAATTTTAAAATTCAATATAGATCTTATATTTCATTTGTGTTTCAAAATATCTTTTCGTATTGCCTAGCCACTGATGTAAGAAATGACATCAAGTTTCGACAAAAAGTTAAATTCATATGATTAATAAAAAATCATTACAAAATGTAATGCGTGTTAGATGGGTTTTTAAAATAGAATGTAGGCAACCCATTTTACATACTTACAATACATTCGTAGAGAGCCATATCCGATTATGTTAAATAAACAGATTACCAGAGGATTAATTAATTTAGTAACTCGACACAAGTTAGGTAAAGCTAAAATGCATTACAGGTAATCGAGAAACGATGTTTTCAATATCTATTGATTTATAAAATTATTTTTTGGTTAATTTTTTATATTTTTTGTTAAAATTAATAACAAATTATGTTATACATAAACTGCAACCATTGCTCTAAATGAACATTACATTATAAAAATGAAAGTTTTATTATTAATCGTGATTATAATAAATTACATAAAACAGAAATAATTAGTTAATAAAAACAAATAACAGGAATAAAAATTAAAATTAATTTAATATCATACTAAAAATAAAGTGTAGTTACATA
>JAHWXV010360056.1:0-12079 GCA_024586415.1 Phrixothrix hirtus | reverse complement strand
ATCTTATTTTCTACCTATTTAATTATATCCTACTAATTAATGAAGTATTTATTTCTTAACGAGTCGGTAGATTACCTTTATTAAATTTGGTTATTATAAGATTCTTTTAATTTTCTTTGTGGAAATTTTGTAAAAAGGACTAATAATACAGTGATCTGACGATTCGTTATAATCTGGGTGTCAATTCTGAAAACCATTCGTCGGTTACCGTATGCGATAACTGTTTATTATCGCATACGATTTGAGGTACGGCATTCTCGAAATCAATCATATGCGATAATTTTACTTATCGAACTCGATACGAAACGAATAGAGGAATGGTATTCGAAAAGAGCAATCATATACGTTAAGCAAGTGGAGCGTGCACATAAGCAATATTTTTTGATGTAAATGTTGCATATTAACAATTTATAATACAATTGTTTATTTGCTTTGTTCATTTGTGTTCAGTATTGACCAAATTTCACTTTGACATCGTGTTTTGCTCCAGATGTGGCATCTAAAATCATTAGTGCTTGTGTAATTTTACATAATATGTGCATTGAAAATAATATACCGCAGCCAGATATTTCCGATGATTTTGATTTAGGAATTATTGACGATAATTTAAACATAGACGGTAATGAAGCTAATAAATGCAGATTTGGCAGAAGCACGTAGAATGCAACAACGCCTCGTAGCTAATTATTTTGGTGTTAAAATGCGGTTTACATTAAGGCGATCGCTTGATAAGTAGAATTCAAAAATAACAAAATTTCTATAACTCTAAGGCCCGGTTTTTCAATCTCTAGTTAAATTTATCTGTTAGTTAATTACCCTGTCTATCATTGTATTAACCTCGTATTAACAATGGTTTCGATAGAAAATACCTAAAAGGTGGATTTAACTGAATATTGAAAAACTGGCCCTAAGTGTGTATTAATAATTTTAGTATTAATTTTAATTAACTGCAGCTAGTTTTTAGTTTAACTAAATAGATTATAATAAATAAATAAAATTAAATCTATTGTTACAGTGCAGCAGATTGTTTTCATAATATCTTTAATTTTTCTGTATAAGTTTATTGAATTATGTTTCGTTTCTCTATAATTTTAACCGAATAACAGTAAAATAGATTGAAAACAAAACCCAATCGACAAAATAGCACGTGTTAAACGATTAAAATGCTGTATTTTGATTGGTGGATGTTCAAATATTATTCAAAGTTAGTAAAGACATTCGCTAACGTATACGAATTTGGTGACGACCTAGCGAATGCTACTCGAGAATACGCTTTGAAGGTATTTCTCTTATCGTATGCGATAATAATCATTCGAAAACAAACGCATGCGATAGTATTCGAATAGATTCGATAGTTGACCCTCTAAATTCCGCTACCAGCGGTAATATTTTTATAGTTGATTTTGGCCCTAGTCATTTTTTTAGTTTAATTTATTCTGTTTTTATCAGATTGACTTGAAATTCAAATTTAGAACTTGGAAATTAGAGTTTTAGAAATCAGCATACTTCTAACCTGCAAACTAGCATACGCAAACTTTTACATAACTTTATTAAAAGATGACATTACAAATCAATATGTTTAAATCTCAAGGTCCATCATAAGTTTGCAAACTAACACTGATAAAATTTACTCTCATCACGGAATAGAAAATTGTCATTAAAATGAGTAATTTCATGTTTCCCTGAAACTAAATAATAATTCGTCAGCTATATTCAGTTATTCCATTGAGACCATTCGGTATAGGATATGACAAATTTAGCTAATATTCAAAATATATTTATGTTTGTGTATCAATTGTGCAATTTTACATTGGTAATTTATTAAAATTCATTAACGCAATTTTAGTTAACTTTAATTTAGTATTAAATAAATAAGGCATAGGTTAATACTTTGTTACGTTTTTCATTACAAATAAAAATTATCAGCGAAATTATTGTTTATGGAATTTACAGCAAATTTATTTGCAATGGCAGAGGAATAGAAGGTGTGGAAATGTCAATTTATTTGTATTTTACATTGGGTTAGGAGGAAATAATATACAGCGTGGAAATGAAGTGACGCATAAATTTGGTAATTTCGTTAATTTTTAATTTCAAAAAAAACGCTGAATTTAGGGGGTTTAGGAGTTTAGGGATTCAAATTACAGCGCGTATGATAATACAAATTTCAGAATTTTATACCATGTTTTTGAAAGCTATGAGTCATCATATTGTTTTCAAATGAGAATCTATATTTTTATACTTTATTCTAGAAGAGCTTTTCAATCTGTTTTCAATGGTATAAAATTATGGATAGATTATATATCAAAAAAAAATGTGGAACATAGGCATTAAAGTTGAAATAGTAAGGTTAACCAAAAATACCTCACAACTGCAGTTACCTCAGCTTCAAACAAAAACGACATACCTTATGATTTTGACAATCACAGCATTTGTCAGTGTCCCATCAAAATTAGTACGCACTTGTTCGTATTTATTGTGCGTAGGATGTATTTAATTAATAATGGCACAATTAGCGGATAAGCAAAGAATGGAAGTTTTAATGATGAATGGATATAGCAACCGAGTTAGAACACATCAAGAGGTATGCCGATTATTCGGTGACAAATATCTAGGTCAATAAATAAGCCATTATCACAGTAAGCAGAATAGAAAGCAAATGTATAGAACATGGTACTGTAAAAGGATCTTCTAAGAACTGGACGCCCAGTGACAACTTTAAGCTAAAATACACAGCTTGATATTTTACTGAAAACTGAAAATAATCCTCATTCAATCCATCGCTTTAGAGCACAGTATGAGCCATATATCAGTATTGAAACTTTTAAAAATGCAAAAATTTCATCCTTATAAAGTAAAGCTGATTCATGAATTAGCAGAGGATCACTTTTATCGGAGTTAACAATTCTGCGAACAAATGGTGGAAAATTTCATTTGCAATCCGATCTTCTCGCTGCAGATAGTATTTTCTGATGAAACAACGTTTTCTTTAGATAGAACTGTTAATAGGCAGACTTGTAGATTTGGGCTAGGGAAAATCCCCTGTGGATGCAGTATCTCCAAAAAAATTAACGTATGGGCAGGAGTTGTTGGTGACCTACCTTTAGTACCCTTCTTTTTCGAAAACAATTTGACAGCGAATAGATACTTACAATTTTTACAGTTTGAATTGGTACCGGTTTTAGCTGTATTATTTCCGAATGAAAAAGACCCTAACGTGCTCAACGATAGTATATGGTTACATCAAGATGGTGCTCCTTTACACTATGAAATTAATAGATAGGAAGGAGAGGTCCAATAGAACGACCGCCTAGGTCTCCTCATCCAACGTCATTGAATTTTTTTCTGCGGGGGTACTAAAAAGCAAAGTGTGTCACAATCGACCCAACAATCTAGAAAATTTAAAAACAAGCATTGGACACGAGTACAGGTTAATAACGGCTCAAACTATCCAAAACGTGATCGTTAATTGCTTTGGATTATTGTCAGATCGTTCAAGGTCATCAATTTGAACATTTAGTACAATTCATTTTTCACCTCTAAACAATTAGCTTTAGTGGCTTAGTTCTGTGTTCTTTTTCATTCCCGTTCTTTTATTTTGAATTTTTTTCTGTTTAACGCAATACAAAATCAATGCGCCAAAATCAGTGTTTGTTTGAAACTGGATTTGTGAGTTATTTTTGATTATCCTTACTATTTCAATTTTAATGCCTATTTTCTCCATTTTTTGTGCGATAACCTACCCATAATTTTATACCGTTGAAAACAGATGGAAGAACTCTTCCAGAATAAAGTGTATAGGTTCTCGTTTGAAAAAAATGACGTTATAATTTTCAAAAACATGGTATAAACTTTTGAAATTTATATTATCATATGCGTTGTAATTTTCAGCATTTTTCTTGATAATTTACATTAATGGGGTTATTAAATTTATCCGCTACTTAATTTCCATGTTGTATATTATATTAGGCGCATAAATCTTAATATTGTGATTTCAGGTGATGTGAGGACGTTCACCTTGGCCCCACGCAGTTGCTTGAACACATCAGTTTATATCTAAAACAGCTGTTGTGTGGTGATGGGTCACTAATTTTAACCTACCAATGTTTTATGTAAGCAGCCAACATTTAAAAGTTAAATATGAAGTTTATGGATGATAAAAATGTTAGTAGCAATTTTGTAGTAAAGATTTCAAGTTCTGTTGTCCAGGGATCTTAATTAGTTCATCCAACCATTTTTACTTCCCGCGGTGATATCGTTTATTTAAGCTTGAGGATTTTCGTATCGAAGAAATCGTCCGTACCTTTGACTGAGAAACGCCATAATAATTTCATTCACGAAACCTTAGAGTTACTTCACGCACATAAGCAGAAATTATTGCATTAATAATTGCCAGCACGTATAATATTTTGAGTAAATTGTTACAATTTATTAACATTAAATTGTAAAGATACTGCGCAAGGAGATTTGCCGTTTTATATTAGTAATTGTTTAATTCGCATTGCTCCATCTTCATGTATCTGACGGAAAACCAATAAATCTTTGCAGACTACCAATTTTGTCTGAAGTTGTCGTAAGGAGTATTCCTACTGTTACAAAATAAATCAAGAATATTTATAATAACCAATTCATAAAGCAAGTGGCAGTAACTTGTTTAATTAAAAGTTCACTTTCACTGCGTAGGATTTGAGTTTAATGGTAACGGTAATATCAATTTACCGAAAGTTCTATATACATTCATTATTTACGGCACAAGAGAAAGAAATAAAACAGCATGTGTCTTAATGAGAACATCTCACTTGTAGACGAAGAATTTATAAATGTTGGTTGAACTTTTGAGTTAAATTTTTGATGTGAATTTTTCGCCTAAGTTCGGTTCAGAATACCAAATAATGAAAGAAACTGAATTCATGTACAACTTAGAAATTTAAGGATAACTCGTTATTGTACCATTAGTTTTTGCTTTTAAACCGTTTCAGAACTTTCATTGATATGTTAGTTACAGTTAACCATGTCCTTTAGTAAACTTGTTTAGGATATCCTACTGTTGTTTTACTATTAACTAGTTTTAATAGCTAACTTTACTGTTTGTTTATTTGTTTGTTTTATGGTTGAGATTTCGGGATGCAGAAGTTCCCTTGGTGCTTGTGACCTATAACTGTTATATAGTCATTTCGTCACGCCTACTAGAATTTTGCCGAATCGGGAGTAGTTCCACTGCTAGTAGGAATTTTTAACATGCCCAACATCACATTGACATGTGACCTACGATTTTACTTCCTTATCCGATAAGAAGGCTTGTTTTTTAAAGTTTTCTCCGCTGAAAAATTTACTGACCTCGATTGGGTTTGAATCATGTTCCTTGGATGTAGAAACAAACGTGCTAACCACTACACCAATCGGAGCCGGCAAGCTATAATGCATATATATCTGTCGGTTTATATATTTATTATAGTTAATACTAGTGATAATTAACTGAGTTAACGTTCTGAATTAATTTATACTTTATACAAAAAATGTATTGTTCTAAATTAATTTTGCTATTATTGACTCGTCATGTACAAATGAATGTAGGACTTGAAACAAATAATCAAGAGCGTTTTATTGCCGGCAAATCGATTACTAATAACAGTTTAAACCCCCAACGTAAATATTCCTATAAAATTATTCTGAATGTCATATCCGGTTTTACGCTAACTACATTTATATTAAAAGGAATTAGATTTCCACAGCAGACTCCTTTAAAATTGATTTAGTGGATTTCCATTTAATAGGGAAATTAAAGAGGAAGGCCTCTGATTGATCACGAATCTATAAACGTTAACAAAATTGAATTATGTTTGCATCACTTGACTAGGAAATATTAAACATTTTTAAAAACATGTTACGGAAAACCACTTAACAGAAATAAATTAAATAGGAAACTAGAAATATTTAATCGACTATATGTTGAGCAACTTTTAGTGAAACATTCTTATTGCTGTGATTCTTAAACGCATTTTATTGATATTAGCAATATTCCGATAATTCGTAGTTTAGAATGTATAAAGCGGCTCAATTCAATCTATTTGCTAATGTATGTAACTATATACATATCTTTCACAAAATATGCAATATTTTAAATTTATGTTATATTATAATCGATAAAATTTTTCGTTATTTTACACATTTCAACCACTACCGTTTGATTTTTCAACGAACACACTTGTATTGCATCTTGATTAAAGTATGCATTTACACTCAAGTATTGTAACTACATTACTACTGTATGAACCAAATTGGCGTGCAGTTTTCACTTCTCCACTTTTAGTTAATATACATATCACTATACAGCAAGTAATTTAAATATGAAAGTTGTAATGCATTTTGTAACGTTCTTGTTTTTCTTTTATTCATTAATTAGAATTTATATTTAATCAATTTTTATGTGATTTCTAACTTTATGCTAAATACTAAATAATAAAAGAAACAGAAATCTGCCCACGATATTAATATCGTGAACTGTGGTCTGACTTCTGTTTCTTTTATTATTTGTTATTTAAATAATAAACCCACTATAAGCCAGGATAGATTTAATTCATGCTTTCTACTAGTTTATTTTGAATTAAATCAGTATTTTATACATTAAAATTTTAGTAACTAATTTTAATATTTGGTGTGTTAAAAGTTATGGTATTTAAGATATCTCTTTTAATTGTTTACCAAATTTGTAAAATTTATCTGGTTATTTTAAAGTCATATTTTCAATTTTAGTAGAATTCTCACACTAAAAAAATAATACAATGTAAACTAATTATTGAGTGGCTTCACTCGTGGTGATTATTATGATTAATATTTCCATAAAACAACAAAGCATCATTGCTTTGCTTCCAGATTTCACAATTAACGCGTGCCAGTCTTCAAATTAGTTATATGATAGGAAATTTCAGGTTTAAATTCAATTTTAAATGAAGATCAGTTAATTACAAACACACGGTATACAAATATTTCCAAAGTTAAATTGAATATATAATAATTATGTGTAATCACGACTTTACATTTTCAATATTTTTGATATTAATAAATATTTCCGTAACCAGTATTATTCATTGGTATTTTCAGATAAATCGGAAGTTTGTTATACGAGTGAGTAAAATAAGAGTGTAATAATTCAACGAGTGTTGCAACGACCTACTCGAATGCGAGTTGCGTATAAAATTCTATTGTAACTAGAACTTTAATACACAAAACTATGTACATGAATTATTATAAAATTATGACAACAAAATCAAATGTAGAATATATTAAAAGGTCTTCACCAAAAAGTATAATATATTTAAATAATTAACAATTTTTTCGGTGAATCAACTCAAACAAGTAATATCATATTCAAAATTAACAAAATATACGAGGGCGGTCTGATAAATGGCCGATTTGAACAATATGCATCAGTTTTCCATTCAACTTCCTCATTAAATTTGAATCTCCTTCCACCAAGCCATTTTTTCAGATTTGGGAACAGAAAGTAGTCTAAGGGATGCGAAAGCAATTCGTAACGTAGTTTATCCAATTTCTGTTGAATTTTCCATGATGTGTGAGCTGGTTTGTTGTCATGATGGAAAAGCACTTTATTTTTTGCCAACTGTAGTCGTTTTTTCTTTATTTCAACGTGCAATTGGTCTAGTAATACCACATAATAATCTCCTGTGATTTTTTTTTGAGTTTTAAGTTAATCTATGAGTATTACACCTTATACATCCCAAAAAACAGTCGCCAAAACCTTTCCAGCTAATGCAACCACTTTTGCTTTCTTCGGTGCACTTGAACCAGCTTCAACCCATTTTTTGATTGTGATTTTGTTTCAGGTGTGTAGTGGTGGATTCATATTCATCTTACGGTTATGAATCTACACAAAAATCCATCTGCATTACGTTGAAACATCGCCAAATATTGCTTTGAAATGACCACACGATTGCGTTTTTGTTTGATTGTCAACAAACGTGGCACCCATCCTGCTGACAGCTTTTTAATATATAAATGTTCATATAAAATGTTACCTCGTTCTTTTAAAATGCTTACGATGGCAGATATCTCACGCACTTTCACTCGTAGATCTTAAAAAACAATATCATGGATTTTTATCGATCATTTCTTTGGTGGTCACTTCGATTGGTAGACCTGAATGATGTTCATCAGTTGTGCTTGTACGACCACGTTTAAATTCGAAAAACCAATAAATCACAGTTGAGTTCGTTGGATCAGATGTGTGATAATATTTATCAAGCTTTTCCTGTGTTTTTTTCGCGGTTTTTCCATACACGAAATAATGCTTAATCAATGCAAGAAATTCATTTTTATCCATTATTTTAACACAATCACAAGTTGTTCGCTTTTTATGGCTGTCAAACATAAACTAAATGACATATAGCGCTAAACATTTACATGTGGCCTACTAACATATTGTATTTGACGGAAATGATATTCATTCGGTCATCAGTGGCGTCATATCTTGGAAACCGGCTAATTATCAGACCGCCCCCCTCGTAAAACTAATTCATCTTGCAAGTATAACGATATAATAAAATATAAAATTAACAATAACTATAAAGAATGGAACGAGAAAATGTTTGAAATTAAAATAATAAATTTATTATTTATTATTTTAATTTCAAACATGTTCTCGTTCGTTTCTTTATAATTATTGTTAATTTTATATTTTATTATATTATTATATTTGCAACATGAGTTAGTTTTATATTTTATTAATTCTGAAGATGGTGTTACTTGTTTAAGTTGATTCACCGAAACACTTGTTAATTATTTAAATATATTATACTTTTGGGCGAAGACCAATTTTTCATTATATTATTTAAAAGCAAATACATTGATTTTTATAATTCTCTATTGAAGTAAAAAACGCGTATGTAAAGTATCACTAAGGTTGCAAAGCGCCCTAGGAGCTAAGTAGAGATCAATTTACCAAGAGGAAAATACAAATGTAAACAATACTTGCAAGACTAGTATACAACCATATTATTTAAGAATACGATTACATGAATAGTGATTTATATTTTCAAAATTTTGATCATTTGTTTTAAATTCGATGTTCTAAATAAAATATCCGGGATGAATAGTTTTGTTTTAAAAATCATTTTAAGTTTCATTGAACAAGATTACGTTATGGAATTTACACTAACGCCAGTAATAAGTGTAATTTGTAATTTCCGTTGTATCAGAATTGCCACCATTGCTAAGTTTATGTAATTTAATGAATTTTATTGAGTTAGATCCTCCGGGGCTTCGGTCTAAGTGGATGTTCATTTAAAGAAAGGTAGTCGGCCTTGGGTGATATTAAAGTAAAGAAATGAAGCGTACATCTATTATGCTATAATTATTACTTTTGCTAACAACTCAAATGTTGCAATGAGTTTCGAAAGCCGTAAAATTAACCGTCCTGTTTTGTTTTAATTAATTTGGTTTAAATACGAACGAATTTTACAAATAACTTTCAAAAACCTCATTAATCCTGTAATTTAAGTAACTTGTTTAGAACCGCTGCATTTTGTTTCAATTCATATAGATTTACTCTTTATTTTTAATTTAATGTATGTATTTTTAACATCGTTTCCGTCTTCAAGCGCGTTTATCCTTGTATAAACTAGTTTAATTACGTTTTTAGCAAAAGTTATACAACTCAAAGATAAGCAGTTCTTATTTTGTAAACATTCATCTTTTAGGTTACAAGTTCACACACTTTGACCTTTCCGTTTGTAAATAATTCACTCCGAGGTGTAATAGCGTATATCGATATGCACACATTTAAAATAGGAAAATTTCTATGATTAAAAAGCGCTGTAATTAATTTAGTCTAATTAGTATTCAAAATTTCTATTTATTTTTAATATTCTATTACCCATTGTAATAAGATGTATAATATATATTTTTGGTTTAGCTTGTACCGAACTTTGTAAACATGATTTTGTTTGTTTCAGCATTTCCGCCATGAATTACATAATTGTTTTGTATTCAAATTTACTGTTAGTAATTATTATTCAAGTTATAATAATTATTTGCTTTAAAATGTTTAATTTACGGTATTTTTAACGAAAAACGTCAATAAGTCAAGAAATCAGTTTGGGAATCATATTCATCCCGGATATTTTATTTAGAACATCGAATTTAAAACAAATGATCAAAATATAAATCATTATTCACGCAGTCGTATTCTTAAATGATTTGATTGTATATCTGTGGTTGCCAGCTATTGAATCAGAGTTTATTCGATCGTCTTTCGAATACTTACTCGTCCGAGGATAGTATCAAACCTCATTTGAATAGTATCATATTAATTAAATCCGTAGCTCGCCACTTATAAACGTATTCGGCCGCTCATAAACTACAAATTACCTTACCGAGATTCTGAACTGAAGGTATGCCATTCTTTCTTTAAATGATTAATACAAAGTGCGTAATACATAGAATCTCCGCTCTATTTAACTTAAACAATCTAAAAGTGTAATGCTTTAATTGTCATAATTAAAACCGAATACAAGAATTATTTGTTTTCAATTTGGTTAAGTTGAAACTATACTAATTCTCGAACTTTGTAGTAAAAGATAAGAATTTGATTTTACATACCCGTTTAGTTATAAATAAACAGTGTTTTGTTCGATGTGGATATGAAACATTCATCTCGTCTTCTCGCCTGTAAATTTCGAGATAAAGAAGTTATTTTCTTGGTCTCCGTCACCCATAATGTAGGGAATAGAACGTCTCGTCGCACAAATATAACCCAAGAATAGTTTTGGTTAATCCTAACAACGAAGAAAATATATGATTTATAAATAACCAAATTAGAATGAGTACATTATAAATAGAACAAGCTTGTGTTTGACAAATACAAAAGTGCACTTCTACGAGCATCTGTAAAATCATTTAATTAAACAGTTTTAATTAATAATTTCAAATATCTACATATATAGAGAAGTGGACCAACCAATGTGTATTATAAATCAATATCAGTAACTTAGAAGAGCTCTGAAAACTTACTGTCTATAAACCGTGTGTACATAATTTTACGTTTTAGTATAAGCTGCAAAACCGTCACCTCATACTCAAAAGTCCTGGACCCACTCTCCGTCTTTGATGTCACTCGAGGCATTATATATTGTCAGTAACTCCAAGGTAGGACTCGTTAAAGTATAACTGCATTAGGTAATAAATAAATCTCGGTTGATGATTCTCCGCAAAAGAATTTGTTTCTATACTTAATATCATCATAACTCAATTATTTGTGTAATTTCATGAAAAGTAGAATGACCTTCATTTTATTCTCAAGTAAACAATTTGCCAACTGATCACTAGTGTTAATTATATCTAATTTTTATAAAATAAAAGAAGTTGAAATTAACACAAGTAGAAAACTAATTAACGATATTTTGGTATACAAATGATTTAAAATTAAAAAATTTTAAAATACAAATTGTCAGAACTAAAAGCATAAATTATATTATTAGTACCGACAAGGAAAGCATTTCCATGCTTCCGTGAAAAACGCATTAAGTAAAAATCATGAACTTAAAGGCTGTTCATTACACATTAATTAATTAATTTCATTAACGTGTAATTAACAAAAGAAAATATTATATTCTGTTAAATAGTACTTAAAGGTTAAAATATTTTCTTAAATATTTGCATTTTAAATAAAAGCAAGTGTTAAGTTTCTATTAGTGCATGGCGCCAGTTTGGAAGGTTATTCTAAAGAAATTCAGACAGGACAAATAAAATTTAACAGCCACAATAAATATTTGAAAATATTGCTAGAATCCGTGGGAAGTTTAACGTATTCTGTAATGGACAGAAACAGACAAACTTTTAAAACTCTTAGACAGGATTGGTTAAAACGACTTTGCACAAATTTCGTAGACATAGAAACGGAAAATTATAAAATATCCTGCACCACCAGAAATCGAGGTCTTTGGGTACCAGCTTCAATTCGAGTGTTGTAAGTCCAGTGCAAGATAAAGAAACTGACTAGTTGATAAATAGTTCTTGGTATCTTAATTACCGATACAAGTCCAGCGAAGACGTCATTTCCAAA
>JAHWXV010360027.1:0-12998 GCA_024586415.1 Phrixothrix hirtus | reverse complement strand
TATATATATATATATATATATATATATATATATATATATATATATATATATATAAGGTATTAGAGGTTTTGGGTCTGTTCAATCTCAGCCTGCAACAAGTTTTAATAAACATTTAAAAAACAAAAAATAACATTAACCCAGAAATTTAGGCCGTCAAGACAAATGGAAAATTGAAATAAAATTAAATTATAGAATAAACTTCGTAGACAAAGTTACATATGCGTAAACTTCAGAATTGAAGGAACAAATAAGATTATAGAGAATTGAAAAGCTTAAAAAGACTATAAACCCATTTGTACGATAATTTAGTTATGTCATTAGTTACCATATAAATCGGGAAAGTAACGAACGGGACGATATGAAAAAACCAAGGGAAATGAAATATAAATAAATATCAGAAAAATGTTTGATCAAATATAAAATGGCGTTGGATATAAATGAAGGAAATTTTGAGCTTAGTTGTAAATCAGGATAATTTATTAAAAGGATAAAGTAGGAAATAACCATTATAAGAAGTAGACGTATTGGAGCGTCGAGTCTTGACGGGTATAACTCCTTGAATTATTGATGGAAGAATGACGATTGCTGGATCTAATAAACAAGCAATCAAATTTTAATACATGCTATATTAGCTTAGAGATTCAAGACATTTAGTTCAATAACGATATCCGAAGTTGAAGTTAATAAAAGAAAAAAATAAAGTAAAGAATCTGAATTCAAATCTAGAACGTTATTTATTATAGAGTTTCGGTAGCTGCTCTATATTGGGTGGTATTATCTGTCCAAAGTAATACAGATAACTTTATAATTAAATAACAATATCATTTCCAATTTAACATTATTGTAACTTAATATTCAGTTTTTGAGAATTTGAGTAAATTAATTAGGTAGTGTTGGGAAATTATTGAGTTTTAAAAATAGAAAATTAATATTTGTTTGTTTAATAAATCGTTGTTTTGTATTATTATTATTAATATTAAATATTTATAAAATTGAAACTAAAATGTTGGTAATTATTAATGAATGCTTAAGGAACTTGGGCTCCCATTTTATAAACACTGAAAGTTTCTTGTAAGGACATAAATAAAACTTTATATTTAAAGATTTCTTTGTATTAGTCAGATAAATTGCTTTATCTTTAAATCAGCAACTAGATTTTTTAAATTATAATAAATTTCACAAAATATGCTTGATGATCGTATTTATTTATTTAATTTCAGAGAAAAGTAAATACAAAAGAATAGCTAAAATTCCTTTTGTACCCTTCAAATAATTTATTTAAATTTTCTCCATACTAGACAAGGTTAATTAATCAAACTAGAAGTATATCATTTCCTAAGTTGTTAATATGTGGATTATATACAAAATAAATTTCTGCGCTAAGCCAAAGCAATGAATTTAAATTATAATAAAATAAATGATAAATGTCACGTTCTTAGAGAACGCTCTGTACATCCTGTCTTATTTTCACTCACAAGATTTTGTATTTCTTTAGTTAACTATAATATGTACATACCATTTTTATTTAATTACATTTTAAATTACCTAATTTCGTTACAAGCAAGGGATACGCCACTGGAAAGTAAAAGGTTACAAAACAACGTGTGTATTTGTTCAAAATTTTTTAAAAGGTCGCACTAACAAAACTTTAGTTTAAGTCCTTATCTTTAGACTGCACATTTTTATAAATGAAGGATATTTCATTCCTACATGCAACGAATACAAATTAGTAACAATTTTAAAATATTGTATTCTTGGTTAATTTTTCGCCTTCTCGGGGTAAGTTAATTAAAAATACATCTACGAAGACCTCCAATTTCTTTATTTTTTTAATTAGCAAGCAAATACTGGCCATGTAATGCTCATGCACCCTTTTCTTAATACCTTTTACGGGATTACTCCGAAACCTTCAAGTCCTAACGATATGTTTTGATGTACTACGTACTCCAGGTCCAGATAGAAGCTCACATCGTTTCCGGCGTGTTGACTCGTTCTCAGTACTCGATGAGCCCGTCCATGAGCAACCTCTGTTAAGTCAATTGCGACCCTGGACATGATGCCACCTTCCTTATCCGAAACGGCTACAAAGTTATGGGTTTGTCTTATTTTCGTTAACTCTGCTATTGCTGTAATAATTCAACGATTGTTCAATTTCTTTGAAAATAATGCTTATTTAGCAAGTTACCTGTCATTCACACTACGATACATTTGTTCAAACAATTAGTGCGTATATAATTAACGTTTATCGATGTTATCTACATAATGAACTACTTGTTGAATTAAAGGAAGTTCTTTTGTACCGACAGTTTATTTTATTTGTCAAGGTTTCCTTAAATGCTACTTGTAGCTTTTTTTTAAATTTTTATCAAGCTAAGGTATTTTATTATTTATTAAATCCGTATTTAAATGATTTAACTATAGTAGTTCTTCTAGTATTTATAATTTAGCACTTTGATGGTTTAATATTCTATTCTAGTTTAGTTGAAAATCTTATTAACGCTTCACGGATACCTAAAATTCATTCTGAAATTAACTTTCAAATATTTTGAACAGGTAAACTTTCTTGTTGTTAGGCAGGTTATTTTTTTTACATCAATTGCGCATGATGCAAAATTCCGTTAGTTGAGCTCAACTACCACCCGTTTGTTTATAATTTTAAGCTTAGCGCCACCCAAATAATTATTTGATTTTGACACTTTTATAATTATTTTTTTTACCTTCAATATAAACAGGAATAATTATCTATATTTCTCATATATTAACGTTATTTTATTTGTTCCCATGTCTATATTTAAATTAACTGTGACTTAGATCTTATACTTATAAATTTCATTAACAATTTTTTTTTACTTTATTTATCTCGTTACGCCCGAAATTTTATTTTTCTTTTAGCCAAAAGATTATTTTCTTTCAGGGATATATGAACAATTTCCGAAATTTATTTTACTTTCGTTCCTTGAGAACGCCATTCGATTCATTTTCAATTTCGTTAGCGGGTAGTGATCTTCAACTTCTGGTACACCGGGTGCTCAGTAAACACAGGGTGCTCGACTTTTCTGTATCTCTACTAGAGATCAGTTACCTGATTTCTCTAATATTTTATATAAGCCTACCAGCGACTATACACTCTTTTCGTCGTCCTGAGGGTATAGCGGATTACCTAACTATTGATCACTGTATTATTAGCCAAGTAAACGACGTAGCACCCTAGATCTTTCTTCCGATTTTCTTATATAAAACAGAGAATATTGCAGCAACGACAACCCCTACTACGTCAGACTTACGACCCCCGACTAACAAACAAGCCGGCCCGACAAATTACGTTTTGTTTATACCGCCGTTTTTGACCATAAATCTACATCTACTGCAATCTGGTCAAAAGGTATGTAATATGGTAAAGCAAATAAAAACGATTTAATTATATATTGTAAACAAGTTCGTAATATACAAAACACTACAGAGCATGAAAGATTTATTTAACATGAAAAGAAAAATTTAAGGGTGAAAAGAATATTTCATTAATGTGCATCAATACAATTTCTTAGATATGTTTAAGATTTTAAGAATAATTAATGTATGTATAAGTCCAGGTACTGGCTCAATTTAAAATCGCGTTACGAATAACAAAGGAATGTTATTTCATATTAAAATAATTAACTTAAGGTGTTAGTCACACATTTAGTAAACAATTGAATGTATTGGAATTAATTTTAATGTGATTTTGAACCAGTTTAGTAGTTAGTTGAAAGTCAACATCCTTTGCAATATTTTAGTTATAAAAATCCAAATAAATTCAAAGTGAGGAAAATAGTAAACATTTTTCATTAAATGCCTGAATAGGGTTTTACCTCTACATTAGCTTTTCTTACATAATTCTTGTTTTTTGCGAGAAATAACGGCAACTTAATACATTTTGATAACTTTTTTTATATTGTAAAATTATATATTTACCTTAAACAAAAAGAAATAGATAATGCATTATGATTTTTAGAATTAATCGAAATTCTTATTTGAAAAAAATAACATGTAGCATTAGCTTTCCTCCGCATAATTATTACGTTTGTTATACACTGGTCAATATGAATGCATTCTTTCGTTCAACGTATTGTAAATTCAAAACTCGCATATTACAATATACCTTTATAATTTTTAAATTAAATTAGTTTATATTTATTATTTCTATCTAGCATTTATCTTACATAGTTTATTTTAGATAAGCAGACGTCTAACAAACAACCTTTGTACAAATGCCGAACGTGTGGAAAAGTTTATAATAAAAAATATAATTTATCAAGACATATTAATTATGAATGTGGAAAGGAACCCCAATTTCATTGCTACTTTTGCAGTTACAAGTGCAAACGAAAATATGTACTTAGGCAACATTGTTTAACGGTTCATAATGTTTCATTAGAAAAATAAAATTCTACAAAGACGATTACTTAAGTTGCATGAGAATGTTTTAATTTTAAACTATAGTCAATACCAAATGTACTATTTACTTTTTATTGTTTCCAAAAAATGAAAATGTAATAAATTATGCTGCTCGCAATATATATTATAAGTTCATGTTTATTACTAATACAAGTAAATGACCCAAATGTATTTTGTGACCGTTTCTATATGTAGTTACGCCTATTAAAATCTAATATTTTATTGCTGTTTTAATTGACAATATATTTTAGATATTGAAAATATTAATTTCTAATATTTTTTAAAAATTTGAAAATTGCGCCAACAAGGTCACTTCATAGCACAAGTCGAGTGTGTTCTTATATGTACCTAATTCTGATAGTATGTTTTTAATAATTATTTAAAGAACACAATGGTATAAAACTACAATGTTCGATTTATACCTCCACTAACAAGTTTCGACTGGGAGCTTTAAAAGATGAGCGAGCCTTCTTGTTAAAGCGGTTTGAAATTTTAATTTAAGCATTTTAGCCTAACATATAAAATTACATGTTTATCATTAACTAGGAGCGTTTACAAATCTAATACTAATCCCTAATTAAATTGAAACATAGTAAGGTCGCTAAATAAGCGTTCACGCAAATTATTTCGCAGCATACGCACAGAAATAATTATTTTTCCTTTAATAAAGTAACTTTCAGAAGCTGATGTCTCAGAAATATAATAAAAACATTTCTTAAAATATTTTATAATCTTTAATTAATCCTTGTAAGATACGTGTACGTTTTCTGTTTATTATGGTAAATCAAATAGAGCGTACAAAATATGGCTTCTTATATAATATGGTTACAAGTCTAGATGGACGTTTTTTCATTTGATACTATGTAATTAAAAATCTTAATGACTGTTGCGAATACCATAGCTGTTGTATGCCCAAGAATTTTATAATACTATTATTTTGTTAATAATACTTTAAATTTTTTAGTAACAACTATAACTGATTTTAATAACTATTAACGAAAGGTTTTGAAAATCCCTATCCTCTTATTCGTGCTGGTATTAAGAATTAAATAAAAAGGTTTACTTAATATAGTGTACAAAATTAATGACAATTTTGAAATAATAACAAGTGTGTGATTTTGTCCTCTTATATAGGATTCTAACTATGTATCAACCTTTCTAATTACAACTAATTACCTATTTGATTTCTTAAGGCCTTAAAATGCGAACATCATTAAAGATTAACTCATACTAAAATAACAAGGAATTATGGTTATTTTAGGTAAAAGACAAATTCTACTATATTGGGTTTAAATCCCTTCTACTGATAGCTAATTTTTATTAAAACATATAACACGAAACATAGATTAAAAAATTCTTTAATCGAACTGGACCACAAATTTAAATGTTTGTCGCTAACTAATCAGAAGAGTTGCCATGCTTATGCTTATTTTTCAATTTTGAATATTATATGGTGTTTTATTTTAGGACGTATGCATAAATGCGATCGTTGCGATAAAGCTTATAAATGGCCTCAAGGATTAAATCAACACAAAAGGTATGAATGTGGAACGATACCCCAGTTTCCTTGCTATTTATGTTCCTATAAATCCAAAAGAAGGGCAGATTTAAGAAAACATGCAGCTACCAGGCATCGTGTAACAAAGTTCATAGAAGATGACTTTAAACCGTAGAAGTCAGATAAATGACATAATTACATTTTCTTACGCCTATTACAGTAATAAAAGTTCATCAGTTATGATAAGAGCTTCTTTTAATAGTTTTAAATGCTTCGCTTAAGATGAAGTTTTAATGGGGTATACCTTGCCGATTTTAACAAATTTTGAGTGTTATAAACTAAAATTTAGGCAACCGCTATTTTTACCAACTCTTAACCTCTAAGGGATGATAGTACCCCTTAAAGTTTGTGTTATACTACCCTATTTTGGATGTTGGCATAGAAGCAATGATCCATTTCAAATCGGGTAAATATCATAATCTTCATACTAAATGAATACTTAATTTCTTTTGATGCTCATATGTTATTTTAATAGTGAGAGCTATCCTTAAGAAGAATGAAATTAACAGTATTTAAATTAGCATTGTACAGTGTTTATTAAGTTTAATACTTAAGTGGGCAAATTAAAGTTAATGGTTATTTAAATTTTGTCCCAAATGCTTAGAAAACCTTGATAAGGGTAAACAATCCCTATCCAAAGCTTAGATTTTTACAGTAGGTTTTCAAACATCTCCAGGGTATAGTAGTCAAAAACAACTTAAAAAGCTCCTACAACATTTCTCCTTAAACTCACGCCTAGCTAGTTGCATGCCTTTAAATGAAGTTGGGATGTAATAGGATTTTTTATATTATTTGAAGAATGGTAATGGTCACTTATTGTCTTTTCACGTTGAACGATATACACTAGTTAACTTTAGATTATAAAAGTTATGGGGACTGCTTTTAGAGTGGAGCAAGGATGTTTCATTCTGTAATCTATTTCCTTCAATTTTCTTGCGGTTCGTATCATAAATTTGGAAGTTTCCATCATTTTTATGTTAAATCACTATCGGATACTGTTTCTGATTAAATTGAATTTAAAATATACTATAATACATGACGCGCGTCGGCGATCAAAAGCCAAGGAGCAATGTAGTTCCAATTTCTTATACGTGCATTATTGTTTTTCAATTATGAAGCGCTGAGAAAAGGAACTTTCTCCTTCCAAATAACTAATGCAATAAATTTATTGTTAAGGCTGCTTTTCATTGAGATCATATCTATTTTCTTTGAAGTAAATAGTAATATACAGGGTGTCCCGAAATTAGCGTGCAATATTTTGCTATCCTATTATACATTAAAAAAATAAGATAAAACGTTCCTATAAACTACATCTTTAAAATGCTTTGTTATTGAGATACGGCTATCGAAATATGTATCTCTAAGAATGCTTTTTGACTTGTATCTCCGAAACTTGTTTAGATAAATCCTCACAACTTGACATATCTATTAAGTCTTATTAGATCATTAAATTTTATGACTAAAAATTAAATTTCAAAACCAGTAGCGTACCGTACGGGATGGAATTTTCCTTAAAATCGTTTAAACTTCTTTATTATTAACTTTTATAAAATTTTCATTCAAAAATATTATTTATCATACATTTCTACGTAAAAAAGGTACTCTTGCTTCAACTCTATAAAATTAACTGTTTTCGAGTAAAGCGAATATGAAAATTATGTTGCACTTGATACCTTCGCCTAGTAGATGTAAATACAGTGCAGGACTGTGTGAAGTAATTCACCGGTAAATTCTATAATCGAATGTTAGAAACGAAGTTCTTATAAATATCGTTCGAAGAAGGCTTCATAAGATACGCACATAACAAAACAAACAAGTATGGGATTATGAATTTTGATGTGTGGACTACTAATTAAAGTTGGCAACTAACTAACCAGTTGTCATGGAAATAAAGCTTGTTTCCATAATTTAATTTGACAGTTTGCACAACTGACATTTTTATGAGTTATTTAATTTTAAACTCAAATCTAGAAGATGCTACAATTTACCAACAGAGAATTAGCAGATATTCATTTTGTGTATGGATTTTTTAACGAAAATGCATTAGCTGCACAAAGGGAATATCGACACAGGTATCCTGGCCGAAGACAACCTGGTCGACGAACATTCTCTATCGTCCATAGAAATTTACTTGAACATGGATCTTTCCAAAAAGTGCGTGGGTAAGGAAGGCGTCAGGGAAATGTTAATGTAGAAGTGGCTTTAAATTATTTCGAAAACGACCCTCAGCCAAGTATACGAGCCGTTTCAAGAATTACAACCATACCAAAAACAACGGTACTGCAATGGGTAGATAAACTTACTTATAAAAGAAGAACTAACCAATTACTTTTTGCTTGGAAAACCGATGCTAGTCCACGTAAAGCACCCTTACCACTATCAAAAAGTACAGGGCCTAAACAATGATGACCTCTTGGCAAGAATAAAATTTTCACACTGGATAATTAATAATAGGAACCTCCTTCATTTCATTTTTTTGGAGTGATGAAGTACTTTTTACGAGAAATGGTGTTATAAATTTTCATAACACGCATTATTGGGCAAACCAAAATCCCTTTGTTATTCGACGTACAAGTTTCCAACATAGATTTTCGGTAAACCTCTGGACCCAAATTGTAGGCGATGCATTAATTGAACTAATTTTATTCCCTAATAGATTAAACGCCGGTGCATATCTGAACTTTTTACAAAATGATTTATAGGAATTATTAGCTGTTGCTCTTCTCATGACTATAAGAAGTTTACATTATCAGCACGATGGTTCTCCAGCTCATTTTAGTATAAATGTTAGGAACTGGTTGAATGAAACGTTTCAAGATAGATGGATTGGGAAAGGTGGTCCAGTGCCATGGCCACCTCATTCACCTGACCTTAATCCTCTGGACTATTATTTATAGGGTAACTTGAAGAATACTGTTCACAGAACTGTAGTGAATACTAGAGAGGAACTAATCAACATGATAAATATGACTTCAAATATAACAAGAGAAAATCGGTTTCAGATTCTTCAAGCTACTCAAGCAGTGCAATATCATGCTAGATGATACATTCAGCAACATCTATTATAACACGTTTTACTATGATAATTAATTTTTTGGAAATAAACCTAGCCTTTGTTTAGTTTCGTTAATTTTTGATTACGTATTTATTATCCTGTGAAGTACAAAATAACCTTCATTATCGCTTTACTCGAAAACGGTTAATTTTATCGAGTTAAAGCAAGAGTGCGTTTTTTACATAGAAATATATGAGAAATAATATTTTTAAATTAAACTTTTATAAAAGTTGATAATAAAGAAGTTTAAACGATTTTAAGAAAAATTCCACCCCGTACGCCACTGGTTTTGATATTTAATTTTCAATCATAAAATTTAATGATTTAATAAGGCTTAATAGGTATGTTAAGTTGTGAAGATTTATCTAAACAAGTTTGGGAGATACAAGTCAAAAACCATTCTTAGAGATACATCTTTCGATAGGCGTATCTCAACGAAGCATTTTAAAGATGTAGTTTATAGGAACTTTTTATCTTATTTTTTGATGTATAATAGGATACCAAAGTATTGTATGCTAATTTCGGGACAGCCTGTATATGTATTTGCTTCTTGGCCATTTGCCGATATCCACTCAAAGAAAGTAAAATTGAAACATCTTTGCTCTCTTATAAAAGTGAATCTCGTGATTATAACAAGCAAAAATTGATGAACCCATCTGATTCAACTTGAAGAACTAATCAAGTGATATACATTTTCCCTATTTACGTTTGACCGCCCTTCAAAGTGTATAAAACACCTAATTAATCTAAATCCTTTAAAGAGGCTGTAACTCTTTAGAAATTCCTAATTCGATAAGTTCTCCAGCTCGCGCAAGTCTACAGCCTTATATGAATATAGATTACTTTACTTTATCAAGATGTTCTAATCATTCGGGTTAATATCAAACTAACCCCTGACTTCATTATATCTGCTTAACTATGAAATGTAGGAATAATTGTACAGCATTTGCTTAAATACCACTTAATGTCCTATGGAAGTTCAAGGATATGAACCTGCGTTTAAAACAATTTTCAATAAAAATGTAGAAACCCTTACACTTTGTTCTTACTTTCTTCACAACATATATTTCTTTTTCGAAGAAATTACTTTATATTAGGGGGTACTTATAACAGTTTCGATTGTTTTAAAGGTAGATCTCGCCCCTAAAATATGGACATCAAAGAAATTGCACTATTTATTTAGTATTAAGGAGGACATTTTTACATTTGCATGATTTGAAGCTGATCACTGCTTATATACGAGCCTGCAAAATAAAACACTATAGCACCAACTTTATGCGGGAATACGGGTCTTAAAATGACTTGAAAGCCAATAAAAAGAATAGAGATTTGGTTAAAATTCGCCACACTGGTGGGGTACACCTCGTGACATTTCTTTGTAAGTAACCGTATCAATTTATTTATATTTTCGTGTTTCACTTTGAAAATAAGCAACTTTTTTTCACTCAAACATTAATGCAATTATTATAGCGTAGCTTTAACTGTATAACACACCAACTGTAATATAATATAATTAATTAAAAATCTCCAAGTTTTATTTAATATTCAGCTACACATACAATGATTATCACTGGTGCTTATTATTTAAGACAGAAATTCATTAACCTAACATCGTGCTTTAACAAACTATTTTTCGCAGTGTTTGTTTATTTTTGTCGCAGAGATTTATAGAAGTAAAAATTCCTTTCGACTTTATGAATTCCACTAATACGATGATTTCTTCTCGCCATGCCTTCCAGAATTTCGTCTAGCGTGAAAATGTTTCAACCCGTAATAGTGATCTTTTGCTACCAAACGTCGCAGTAACTTAACACGAACTATTTTACTTCTTTTTGGGAGAATGATGCATATCTTTAATTTTTCTGTCCCTGAAATATTACCCACATTGATTGGGTGTGAAACCTTGTCCTTTGGCCACAAGACAAATATGCCATATCCTAACTTTGCTATTCCATTTAAAGTGTTTACTTACCATAAACAAAGAATTGTTGCACATTTTGAAAATTATTACACATTTTGAAAATAAATTCTACATTTGTAAAGAAAAAACTACAGTAGGACGTACGTACTAATGAAGTTGTAGAGACTGTTAGATAGCGAATTGAACAAAATCCTAAGAAATTAGTTCGAAAATCTAGTTTTCAAATTGGTAAGTTATGTACTAACCAAAAATCACAATGTTGTTAATTTGTTTTTAATTATAGGGATTTTTCATGAGACATGCCAAAGGATTTTAAATAGGAATCTGCAAATATTCCCTTATAAAGTTTCTATTGTTCAATAATTTTAAGTATCTGATTAAGAACGTAGACGAAATTATTGTGAATAGTTTAATAATAACCCAAACAATTACTATATTCTAAATTTAACGTTTATGAGTCATGAAGCGTGGGTCAATTGCCAGTCAAAATTATCGAACATGAATATCTGAAAATCCGCATAATTTTTAACGAACCAGCTTACATCCAAATAGAATTGATATCTGGGTTCCAATGTCTAGAAAACGCATTATAAGTACCATATTTTTCAATGAAGCAATAAATACACAAGAATATTGTACGGAAATGTTGGATCTATTTTTAAATCAACTCTATGATGATAAATTGTCAGAAGGATATTTACAGTAAGATGCTAGAGCGCATACCACAAATGAAACGATTAGATACTTAGAACAATTTTATGATAGTCGTTTGATTAGCAGAGAATTATGGTTTGCTCGTTCACCACATTTAACGCCACTTGACTTTATTCTGTTTCCTGTTTTAAAAATATTTAGAAGTCGGCTTCGTACACCAGAACATTTTCAAGAAATAATTATTCAAGATATTATCAGTATCACACTGGCAGCTTCATTACGAGTGTCCGACAATGTAAAAAGTACAATGAAACTGCACAGTGACCAACATGGTGGACATTTTGAACAATTGTGATGGCTAATTGTGACTTTAATTAGTCAACAAAACTCCTTTTCTACATTTGTATTTTAAGTCAATAAATAACTTTCTAAATAATTTGTACTTGTTACTTTTCCCACAAAATATGCCACTGGTATTAAACAAACAAGATTACTATGGGCGGCAAATTCTAACTGTGTTCAATCTTTTGAACCACCCAGTATATATATATATATATATATATATATATATATATATATAAAATGATTACCTGCTGTTAATATTAAGATTTAATAATAGATACTGTAATTCAGCGAACTGTGTATAATTAATTTAAATTACAAAGTCAACATTTCGTATACGGTTGTATACTTTTTCAATACAATACGTAAACTATATAAAATTATTTTGACATTAATGACAGGATAAAACTGAAAATAATTAGGTTAAAAATAAACATTGCAACTAAGATAACGGAAAATTTTATAATATACAACAAATCAACGAAGCATTTTTATTTGCAAATACTAAATAAAAGGAATAACTGTTACTAAGGGAATTTCTATCAGATGTAAAATTTAACTCTTGACCAATTTTTCGAACATAGAACATCTCCAAAGATAACCTTTCTTTATAATTACTACAAAGATCTAAAATGTAAACGATATTGAAATCAATTCTATGATCCAGTTCATTAGAACGGATAGCAAGAGCGCATCTTGCCATTCGAGTTTTAAACCACGTCGACGTTTGTCCAACATAACTGAGATCATAACCTAAACAATTAATTTTGTAAGTAATATTTGATTTAAAATACTGTCTTTTAAGTTAGTAAATAAATTGCCAACATTATTATCAAAATAAAAAATAATTTTTAAATTTTCAACATTTATCATAAATTTTTTTAACTTTGTAACAAATTTCAGGAATATAAGGCAATCTTTTATAAATTATATCATTATTTTGAACAGTATTCCTAAAAATTAATCGACAAACTAAATTCTTAGGGTTCTTAGGGTAGTTGTTGTTAACTAAAATTTTGATTAATTTGTGTAAA
>JAHWXV010360018.1:0-26562 GCA_024586415.1 Phrixothrix hirtus | reverse complement strand
CATTTGAACAAGAACCTAGATTTGGTAACGTACTCTCAGAACAACCTAAGTTTCCAATGATTTGCCTTTATTTACACGTTTTCAATACTAATATAATTCACTTTTTCTAAAATACACAAATATGGCACAAGAAACAGAAAAAGATCTGTTTAATGTTTACATATATGTAATCGATATAACGAAAACTGTGACAACGCTACAAAGCTGTCTCGTTTGTGACGTCATGCGCGTTTAGAACCTGTTTAGAGCTTACTGCTAAGCACACCATACTATATTCCCACCACGCATTATAGTCATTTAGTTTGTTTGATAGCCATAAAAAGTGAAAAACTTGTGATTGTGTTAAAATAATGAATAGAAACGAATTTCATGCATTTATTAAGCATTACTTTTTGCGTGAAAAAACCGCGAAAGAAACAAAGAAAAAGCTTGATAAATATTATGGCACATCTGCTCCAGCGAATTAAACTGTGATTTATTAGTTTTCAGAATTTAAACGTGGTCGTACAAGCACAATTGGTAAACATCGTTCAGGTCGACCAATCAAAGTGACCCCTAAAGAAATGATCGATTAAATCCATCATATTGTTTTGAAAGATCTACGAATAAAAGTGCGTGAGATAGCAGACATCGTAAACGTCTTAAAATAACGTGTGGGTAACATTTTACATGAACATTTACATATGAAAAAGCTGTCAGCAAGATGGATGCCGCGTTTGTTTACAATCGAACAAAAACGCAATCGTGTGGTCATTTCAAAGCAATGTTTGGCGATGTTTCAACGTAATGTAGATGAATTTTTAGATAGATTCATAACTGTAGATGAAACATGGATCCACCACTACACACCTGAAACAAAACAACAATCAAAAATGGGTTAAAGCTGGTTCAAGTGCACCAAAGAAAGCAAAAGTGGTTGCATCAGCTGGAAATGTTTTGGCGACGGTTTTTTGTGATACACAACGTGTAATACGCATCGATTATCTTAAAATGCAAAAAAATAACACAGAAAATTATTATGTGGCATTATTGGACCGGTTGCACGTTGAAATAAAGAAAAAACTACCACCTTTGGCAAAAAAGGAGGTGCTTTTTCATCATGACAACGTACTAGCTCACACATCATGGAAAACTTAACAGAAATTAGATAAACTACGTTACGAGTTGCTTCTGATCCACCATATTCTCCTGATATAGCTCCCAGTGACTACTTTCTGTTCTCAAACTTGAATAAATGGCTTGGTGGAAGGAGATTCAAATCAAATGAGGAAGTTGAATGGGAAACTGATGCATATTTTCGAAGACTTGATAAATCGTACTGCAAGGATGTCCTAATGAAATTTGAAAAACGTTGAACTAAGTTTATCGAGCTAAAAGGAGACTGTGTCGAGAAATAAAATAAAATTTTAAAGAAAAAGTTGTGTTCTCATGTTCAAACCGGCCATTTATCAGACTGTCATTGTATGCTCAATAATATGCATACATTTATACATACCGGGTGACTCTAAATAATTTATTATTGTTTGCCAAAACTTAAGACGCGCTTACAGTTTCTTATGTAAAAATATAACAATATAGGAACAAGTAATTAAAGATTATATGTGTAAATCTTCGTTATAATTTTTAAATAATTAGATAAAAGTATAATTGTCAAGAACCGTAGTTAATAAAATAAGTTTGTATATTAAAATTTATTATTATTATTATTAAAAGCGTGATGGCTTAATAGAAACAAGAAAACTGATTTATTGAAATTTAAAAAAAAATTTAATTTCTGGTACATGACCATTTGGAAAACATATTTATATGAATAATCACCTCTAAAGAATTGGAAAGATATTGCCATCTAAATGATACAAAATGACTAATGAAGACACAAAGCATTATAATATCTACAACTAACGTGCTTTTGTTTAAATTATTTGTAAATTATAGAGAATGATTGCTGTGTTGGTTGCGGTTTATAAAATTAGGTCCCTAGAAAACATGTTGATAAAATTTAATACTTATTAAAACAGTCCTGATATCTTTTACTAATCGTTTTACTAAATTTCTTTAAAAACAACTCGCCTTTACAACGCTCGTTTTCTAACCTTGAACTAGTGTGATAAAAACATGTCTTATGAAACTTGTTTTTTTAATATACTATTTTCGACTTCATAAATAACCAAAATATCGACATATTTGAAAATTTCAAAAATTAGACCTTGAAAATAAAAGACTATAGCGAATTTTGGATTGAGCTTATCATAGAAAAACAATAGTTCAGGAATGCCACATTACTTTTTTAGATCTTTTATAGTTTTCGAGTCTTACCATCGAATTTTGGTCATCCTGTACATACACAACATGCTTTTTATTTCAGAATGATAGAAAAATGGATTTTATTTTATACTTCTCAGACATAGCAAAACTGTGAGCAGTTATTCATGCTTTCCTAGACTAGTAAATATTAAACAAATAAATACAATATTTGGAATGAATTATGTTATCTCGACTTCTAAATGAGAGAAAAAGCTTGACTAACAAATTTAAAACTCCACATTTTTAAATATCTTTAAATCCTATAAACTCCTTAGTTTTAAATTTTATAAAAAAAGTGTGTCACGTTTCCGAACTTAATTAATTGTCATATCGATGTTTATATTTTCTGTATCAAAATATATCGACACAGACAATTAATATTACAATAAGAACGTTAAAACGTAATTAAAAACTAAATTTAAATAATGAAATTTAAATTAACAAATATTACATATAATTAAAAATAATAATCAAAATATAAGCCATGAAAGAGTCACTTGAATAAAATGAAAATTCGATTTTAATTAAAGTATTTTATAATTAATAGAGAATTCAATAGAAAAGATCATAATTCATGATAACATATGATTGAAGAAATGTAAGTTCAACATACTTTCATCACAGAGTCAAGAAAAGTAAATAAATAGAAAACCAAGCAGGAATAGCCATATAGTGGTTAAAGTTACAATTGAACATAATTAGAAAATAGAAACCTAATGAATTGTAAATTATTTAAGTTTGAAATCAAATAGCCACCTATTGGGCAATAGTATAATTTAATAGTAAGGTAGTTTGTAAATATAGTGATCTATAACATTTATTAGCTAATTAAAATAGATGGCATCAAAAGTTTTCAGTATATTACAATAATTCTCAGAAAAACATATTATCAATAAAATAAGATAACTAAATTACGTAAACACATAAATGATCAGAGTTTGACGACTTTCTCACCTAAAACTATATCCTGCCGATTATACATTCCATTAATCTATTTCCTCGTTAATGTATGTATGACCATGATGATTCATTGCGCTCATAGACGCCCCAGTTCTCTGTTAACACTATAAGGACAACTACCGATTGTTATAATAGAGAATACGATTACCCTAA
The DNA here is from genome assembly GCA_024586415.1 of Phrixothrix hirtus. Lineage (NCBI taxonomy): Eukaryota > Metazoa > Arthropoda > Insecta > Coleoptera > Phengodidae > Phrixothrix > Phrixothrix hirtus. The sequence continues at coordinate 23,145 of JAHWXV010360018.1, read as the reverse complement.
ACATATCTAAAGATTTATGACTTCAGGACGAGTTCCGATGTGTTATTTATTCTTCTAGAGACCACAAAGACTAAAAGGACACTTCCTCTGGTGTGTACATAACCCCATAGCATACGAAGTAAAACGGACTTTTAGGACATATTCTATCTGAACTCGATATTTCGTATTCTGTAAAAAGGCTTAATAGGTAGAAAATTCCTTGCCAATTATCCCTTTCCCTAAATTTTATCTCAGAAGTTCAATTTAGCATCAACATAAATTCTGCATGTGAAAAGTTATAACCTTACACTTATAACATCATATTGCAGCATAGGTTTAATACAAGCATGAAATGCACGATAAAATTAATAGCTTAGAACCACAGAATTGTATATATAATAGGATTAATGATTGTACAGTGTAAATAATGAAATTGACCTAAAATATATGTATAACAACAACCACACTTTCATTGAAGATCTGACCTTAATATTGAATAAACTGTGTCACAATAGAATTTATGTTACAGAATCGTAATAAGATATAAACAAACTGGCGAAAAGCTTTACAAATTAACCTTCGTAAATTAAAGCAAAGGGCTATAAATTAAATATTGAACCCCCTGAAATATTTCATGCACTATGAGGTAAAGCTGCCGAACCAGTAAAGTTAACAAAGACAACTTGACACCAAATAATTTACGTCAAGATCTCTAACCAGTATAAAGTACTAGAGAAGCGTGGCAAGTATTCAGAAGTAAACGACTTTAGAAAAATTAATACATTTTGATCTCGGCGAAAATTTAAATCTTTGATTTTATATTTTTATCACAAAATCTACGATATTTTTTAAACAGAGGTATAAGGATTTTCTTAGTTTACTTCCGTATGCCAGACTTAAAAATTTGGATAAATAGTGGGTTGATGTCGAATCGTACACCATTTTGGCAATTGTTGTTTTAATTTGATTGCTCATCAATTAATATGGGTCAAAGCGGTAAAATGCGAAATCTAGAGTAACTATGTTGTTACGGGTACCCTGTTGTTGCAATAGCATATTTACAATATGGTAGGCTGTATAAAATGTATAAAACTACTGGAATGCTGAAAAATGGCTCGTAAAAATGGATAATGAAATAAAATATGGTTAGATGATGTAAAATGATTATAATATTGTAAAATTGCAAGAATATTCACTCTACTAGAACAAACTAAATGATGCCGGCCCATTACCGCTACACTAATAGTAAGTGAATTATATGCTAATGGTACAGAGTAAGAGCAATTCGAAATTAATGCTGCATAACGATTTTCAATAACTCTAAATATTTTCAAATAAAAATAATTCATACTGGGTAAACTTCCACAATTTATGCATCGATCTGTAATCATTACTTTCTACCAATAACTACGCATTCCAGTAACTCCGCCTATTTTAAAAGAGAAGTATGTTAATATTGATAAAGTTTTAGAGCGTAAATCAGTTTGAACTTTGGGTGGGCATGGACTTCTCGTTCTTACTTACGCGTATGTTGAAAATATCATGCGTTTGGCCGTGGCAGCACACATCCCGCAGTTGAGTTTATCGACTCCAGATTTATTAATTTTGTTCGCAAATATTTTTTGTAACGTTTAAAGGTTCAAATGACACTCTATATTCATACCTATGGAATATATTTGCTAAGTTATGTTAGAGTTCGCCCAAAAAAGGAATAGAGATATACTTATTTAAAATTCGACCTGTTGCACAGAGGTGTTTTAATAATGTTGTAATTAGCAAAATATCTCTTTTTACTTTAATTGTGTTAGTGGTGTAACCGTTATTATTGGCTATTTGGTGAATAATTTATAATTCTCTATGAAAATGAGTATTGTTCATTGAAATTTTAAACAATATATGTAAACAAGAATTAAATACTGTCTTTTGTAGGTTTAAACATGATTGCTATTGTAATGTATAATAGAATCAGTTATAATAGGTTTCCTGTAAATACCAAAATTAATTCTGTCATCAAGTCTTTGAATTGCCAAGTTCAGAAAGTTAAGTTTCCTTCAAAACTGAATATGAAAGGAAACTTAACTTTCTCAATTTGACATTTCAAAGACTTGATGACAAAGTAATGTTAGTATTTACAGGAAACATATAGAAATGTTTTAAATTGTCTATGTTACATCTGAATGTACATATGTATGTACTTACATACATACTATAACAATACACTGAGTTGTATTAATATCTTTAATAAATGAAATATGGAATATCTAGTTGCAATTTTATAGACTAAATTGTATTAATCTAATAAAAATCAACAACTTTTGTTGTTATTGCACAATATAAACTTATTGGTAGATCATGTAATAGGATTACATAGCAATATATATGTGCATGGGTAAATACTTAACGTCATCTTACAAATAAATTCACGTATTGTATTATACTTGAAATTTGACATACCTATATAACCAAACTATTTCCTAGACCCACAGTGATAGCAAAGGTTTCAACTAAATGAAGATTGTTACTGCTGCTGCAGCATCGATAAATATTGTTCACACTACGCTACCTTTCAGCCTGCATAGAGTCGACTAAAAGTTGCAAACAGCCAGACTACGTACGCTATTTTTTGGGTTTCACGGGTATTAACACGTTTTTTAATAAATTATCATAGCAGCAAAAATAGCTGTGTGTGAACGTAGTTTAAACGTCATCCTACAAAATATTCATAATTTTACGCATGGCATCATACTTGAAATCTGATATACCTACATAAACAAATAATTTCCTGTACTTGCAGTCGCAAAACAAGTTTCAACCAAATCAATATTTTTTACTGTCGCTGCAATAGCGATAAATGTTTTTCACTCTACGCTACTCTTCAGATTGCGCGCAGCAAATACAAGTTGCAAGTGTACGCTACTTTTTGGAATGCATGGGTGTTGCATGACTTGTAGTCTGAGTTGCCCAGGTTTTTAATTATTATGCCAGCAAAAGTACCTGTGTGTGAACGTATCTTTATTCTGTAATCTATTGGAAAGATGTAAACTAATCTTTATATAGATTTTTACTTATAATCCAGTTAAGTAATCAAACATTTTCTATCAGTTTTAATTTCTAGAAATAAACTAAGCTTGTATTTTTTTAATGGAACGCCCTATATATTTTTCAATATTTTGAATTAGTTAAATTTAACTTTTCTAAAATATAACGTACTTGGCAGGTATTCAAAACATTTAATTTCAATTTGCGTTTTTTTATAAATTCATATCTTTGCTAAATTATAAGAACCAGCGAAGGCTGCTTAAAATGATTTTGAGTACTTTTATTTAACTACATTTCATGCTTAATCTTTTAATATTAAACAATGCATCCCTTTTGTATATTTCGTATCTTCCAGTTTCCTCACGTAGAGCATTTAAAATAATGACTGATCGCTCCTGGAATTCTGTGAAAACCACATCGGTAGTATTGCGCGTAGTTTTACTGTCTTGTGTCAACTGTAATACGTTTTAATTTTTAACTAGCCTTATAAAAATAATTGTAAGGAGTGACTAAAAGGTATGAATTATGTATAAGGGAGAATGGTAAACATTTTGAGCAATATTTTCGTTTGGGCTCCAATTTTTTGGTACTTAATAAACCATGGTATCAGTTGTCCAATAGTTATGATTAAATGTGAAATGTAATTAAATAAAGGTACTCAAAATTGTTTTAAGAAGCTTTCTCTGGGTCTCGCAGATTATCTAAAATGTGAATTTTTAGAAAGTCAAAAATTCAGGTTAAATACTTTGAATACATACCAAGTATGTTATATTTTCGAAAAGTTCAATTTAAGCTAATTTAAAGTTATGAAAATATATAGGGCGTTCCATTTGAAGAAGCACACGTTTGATTTATTTCTAGAAATTAATACACGATAGAAAATTTTTAGTTACGTCCCTGGATTGCACTTGAAAATTGTACAACAGTGACTCTTCTACTTTTGAATAGTTTACAGAATAACATGGATACGGAAGATACTCAAAAAAGGCATCCTTTCAATTGCACGCTATAATATTGAAATTTGACTTACCGCGTCGTAAATTTTTCAAATAAGTAACATAGGCTCACAAAAACCACAACTTCCTGTTTTCACCAATAACAGACATAGTGCATAAATTATATAGAAATATCGGAATGGATAGTAACTAATTATGTTGACTTAATAATATTGTTCCACTAACACGTACTGCGTGATTTCGATAATATTCATTTCATCATAAAATTGTGTCAATACGTTAAAATATATAATTGCATATCAGTGGAAAAACACTCATAAGTTAAACATATTTAAGAGGTATATCTCACTATTATCTATTAAACTTTTTTTATTATCTCATAGAATTTTATAACTTGATGCGGTTTGTAGATCAATATTAAAACGTTGAATTAAAAAGGTTGCTTACTGCTTCATAATTGGTTACAATGGTATACCATCACTTTTTCACTGTTAAATGATCATCATAGGATTAGGGGTGGAAAGGTCACCTAAACTCAATTTTCACTAAAATGCGAAACATCTAGACTTTATTTTTAATGTTCTGTACTACTTTTACTGAGTCTAAGGGTGGGGACGATCTACAGTTAGTTAAAATTCTACAAAAAATGTTTTAAAAGAAATTTGCAACAATAATTAATTAAAATAGCCAAGTTCTTGTGAAGGATTTAAAAGCTTTAAAATATCGTATAAATACATTAATAAAATTGCTATAAATATGTTACATTCAAACTGTAACTGCATTATATTTAAACAAAATCAAATATATCAACCATTCAAATTTTCTGGTTGCAATTAAGTCATAACAACATAAAACGCTCGATATTAGCCTTCAAGTTGCAAGCTATAAGGTTTTTAAAAAGAATTCATTTAAAATTCAAAATTTGTTTTGTTGTATTTATTTTTAAAAACTTTTTATCCTAATAAAACCGTCAGATTCCTCTTTAAATAAAATTGCATGGTCATATTATTACAACTAACAGTATAGTTAAGATGTGCGTATAGCAAGGGTGTCTAATTTAATTTGGATGGCCTTTGATGATCATATGATATACATTTATGCTACAGATAAAGACTGTGATTCTCCAATTCTACACAAATTTAATAATCTTAGCTGCAATTAATGCAGTAGAGTCATTTATACTATAATTATACAGATCTAATTGATCTGACAGTATCTGCAATGCCACTATTAATTTTCAATAAAGAGTACTTTGTAGAATGATTTCTCAATTATGTATATTTTAAATTTCGTCTTCACTTACGTCACTCAGATTTGTATTTAATTACCATTAGTAGCGTGAAGAATACATTTAGCGGGTATTATCCCGTAAAATGTGCCTTAGACACTTATCGAATAATTATTTAAACTCAACGAGACTAGAAACTTAAACTGTTAGAACTGTAGATAATTCTGTTACAACTAAAATTCTTTAGCAGTGAAATACTTTTAAAAAACTAAAATTAAACAAGTTACAGATAAACCATTGTGGATTCAAAGTATTTTTAAAAAAGTAATATATGACGAAGTACGGCAATAATATTTAAATATAAATTGCAATTACGGATTTGTAAACAGTACTGAATATAGAGAATGTTACAAAAATATAAATTTACAATGATGTCAGTCATTTAACAAAACGTAATATAGCAGAACCGTTTTCTACAGCATACTATGACGTACTAACATTCTATTTAAATAATAAACAGCTTTGGGCCAAAAATCTTCAATTTAAGTTATACCTAGACCACTAAAATTTAGCTAAAGCTTGTTCTTAAAGAACAAAGTAATACAACCTGGTATTCCAAATATTGAATAAGGAAATAAGTCCTTTTCCTCAACTCTGAACGCAAGATGTGTACACATGATATTATTTTTTTCACTCTTACTGTTATCCTGCACATCAAAATTCCTACCAAAGTCGCCTAACAGGTAGAAATTAAATACAATATTCAGTATTACGGTAACATAAGTATTATACAGTAACTATGTAATTTATTATGCAATTAATATATACGGTGTACGTTCTTATAACATGTGGTAGGAAATCGAAAATATAGTAGAATAGGTAGTTTACCTTTTTTCGCTATAGCAGCCCTTAGCGAAATATTGCAAATTAAAGTTATTACACTCTGACAGCATTGCATTGAAATTATTTTGATCTTACTGGCCTATATATATATATATATGTAGCAGAAAATAGGTAAACAAAGAAAATTTATGAACATATTTAAATGTCAAAATTTAAAACAAAAAATAAAATTAATTAATTGTACAATTTATTGATAGTAATAACAAAGTAATTTTTGATACATTACAGTTAGGATAAATGTATTCAATAAATTTCCTGAGAATAAGAATTTCATGGCAGTATTTGCATTTGAATTTTCCACTTTAATTAAACATAATACATTAATTCATACAATACCATGAATAAAATATAAAATAGCAATTTCACTACTAAATTATCGTATTATTTTATTAAATTAGAATTTAGTTTGTAATATAAAATTTAAATAAAGTTGCACTTCACCTCTAGATTATGTTCACAAAGGAATAAACATGGAACCCTGTATTGGATAAACAGGAGCACCATTCGCTAGGCGATACGTTAATCAACAGACTCAACAATTTTACAAATAATAAAAAGCATACTAACCTTATATAATTGTCTAAATAAGTACACCTACAGATTCTCTTCTGAATGACGTGAAGTGGAAAGATTTTTAACAATCAGCTATTTGCGACCGTAGCTTGTAACTTACTGATATTATATTTATCTGCGTATTTGAATAACGGTCTTTGATCTGTTTACGAATGATAAGATTACCGACCTGACGCAATTGTCGGATTTCTTGGTTAGCAGAATTTATAATTTCATGTAATACATTCTATTAAATCATGGCTTAATCACTACTTTTATTAAAAAATTGTATTAAACGTTTTGTTGTGTATAATAAGAGATATTTCTTGGACAACTCCCGAATAAAAACATTAATTATTTATTGAATTCTGTTGCGAAAAAATTTCGACCTTTACCAATTTTTTTCAGGGAAACCGGTAGATTTTGAACTATATTGTATATTGATGTCTTCTATCACTTATTGTTACAAGAACGTACATTAATTTCTTCACATCCTGTATTTAATTTATTAATGCATGTTTTTGTATTATTTGATATAACTTAAACTTATTTATTTGTTTTGCGGCTGACGCTGTGGTATATGAAAATTCTCCTGGCCCTCTCGACTTCAACTGCTATCTTCATTTCACCATGCCTACTAGAATTCTTCCTAACCTGCAAAAATTTCATTTTCATTATGGATTTTTAACATCCCAAGCATCACATCGACACGGGACCTGCGATTGAATATCCATATCCAAGCAGAAGACCTGATTTTATATATTTCTCCGTTTACAAATTTGTTAATTTCGGCCGGGTTTGAGCGGAACCATTTGCGTACAGAGGCAAACATGTTAACTGAGGCCATTTGCTTAAACTTCTCTCTATGCCAATGTTATTAAAAGAAATGTTTATTGTAGGAAAAATGAAGCTTAGTATAATTGTGAACACTATCAATAAATTTCTTCTTAAATCTCAACGATTTTGTCAACATACTTTTGTCATTAATACGACAGATACTCACATATTGCTGTGCCCAACAAATTAAACACACTTTTAATTCATAATATTTTAATGTAACTTCTCAGAGCTTATTCTGTTAGAGTTAATATACTTTTGCATAAGAATAAAACAATTTTAAAAATGTTTTATCATTTTACTGAAGATGCCGCCAAGAACAGTTTTTTCAGCGAAGTAGAATTTACTCTTCGTAACTTGTCTTCAACTTTTGGGAATAAAAGGAAAATACTGTTCAAGCAATAGTGTGACCATGAGCACAATCGTGCCGCACGATAATTTGCTCTCGTTGCTTTTCACGAATATATTAAAGAAATTCCGGCAAACAAATAGTAGTACATGTTCAAGTAGCCCCGTATAATGTTAAAAATACGATCAAAAAACGGATACAGTTTCGCGTGTTTTCATGTTAATTATAATTAAGTTTAGAAGACAATTTAAAAGACTATAAAACTCGTAGAGTGCATGAAATGCAAATAATTCAAATAATTAGTTATATATTAATTCAGTAGCTTGTCCAATTAACATTAGATAAATTACAAATGTTGTATTTGTATAAAATAATGTCATTTTATATGTTACATATTATTGCACAACTTTCAAATGTTATTGCGCAATATCTCGCAATTTCAGTTAAAGCATATTATCGCCACACTAGAAAAAGAAGGAGAAATAGATCTGCATTTGTAGAACAAAAAACCGCGTCCTCAAATTAATATAAATAAAGTCATTCTGGAAGATGCAAAACACTTCGATTCCAATTTTCGAATCGAAGCCATTAAGATATACTCTCGTGGCGTTGTGGTGATACTTAATTATCCTTTGATTTAAATCATATAGCTTTGTCCACAGGCCCGGTTTTCACTTAGAAGGTTGTATAGATTGCCGTCTTCGTCGACTGCGATCCGTTGCTAAACGCTCACGACCCTCTAATTCCTTAGTTGCTCATGTCTCAGATAACTAGGGTGTCATGAAACTGTCCGCCAGATTAAGCGAGGCCATCGTACGTTATATCTCCATTGATAGGACCATGGACATGTAATTCAGGTGGACGTGCTTTATACGGATCAGGGAACACAAGATCTAGTAGCTTGTGCCACAGTTGCTAGTGTCACTGACGGATACAGGCCACAAGAAAATGTTAACAGGAGAACAGAATGCCTAGCCTCCATAGTCAGTTGCGAATCGTTTACGTGCGGGTATATAGAACACTAGACAAGGTCCGATTATTAAACAATTTCTAAAAGCATTCCAGTCTCTGGTATGACATTTAGAATAAAGTACTGGTGAGATCACACCTCTTCACGAAATGTGCTAATTAATTAATATCATTGATAATAAATTCAGCTACGTCATCCGTCCGTGATTCAAAATAATTTAATTGTGACAAACTAATTGTCGTCCGCAGTAAGAGATTAAAGCTGCCGATTGAACTTAATACGAAAGAACTAAATTCTTCATCTAATAATAGTTATTCTCGTTTTAATTGCAACCAGTACTCATATAATTATTCCGTTTCATTATTTTCATTTTGTATATATTTATTGTAGAGTTAGACTTCTAAATAATCATTTATTTATTTTATTAGAATAATATAAATGATTTCTGAAGGTTTATTGCCTTGTTCTTTACAATCTAATCCGTCTAGGTATAAATAGGAAATCCATGAACGAGTCCTCCCACATGACGAGCCACAAGGACAAGTACAAATATAAATAATTTTCGTCTTGTGACGTAAGTAAATTAACCGTAACGTAAACATATACTGTTTAGAATTAACTATGCTATGTGATACCAAATAATTGGAGACATTTTTTATTACGGTTTGCTTCACGGACGCCTGTGTTGGAGCTGACTTATTAGAGCCTAGACAGTCAGTGTTACACAGTTATACTCAAATTTCACTATTTATTACTATACACTTAATGAGATTATACTTGAGCAAAGCGTTTGCGTGTGGAATTTGCAACAATTGGTATACTCTGCTTTTTGAGCCGGCGTTAAACTGTACGGTATTCAACGCGCACAAAGTTTACGTTAAATGTTTGTGCAATATGGTGGTAATTGCTTTCACAGCAATCTTTAGTTACTCGAGTTATGTCAAGGATAACATAGCGATCCTCCTCTATCGTGTCTTGTACAACAAAACCTTACAGGGGCCTTTGATGATAGCTATCTTTCAAAAATTCATAATAATGAAAAAATTTATTGTACTAATCTTTCTAGAAGCTAAACATCGTTTTTATTTCATTGAAATGTTTTTGAAAGGTTCAATTTGTAAAAAAAATGCAGCATAATCACGCTAATTATGATTCAGGATATTTACATATATTTTTATGGGTTAAATGTATTAATATTACAAACATTTATCCCAAACTGTTATGACATTTTTATAAAACATTCGTAAGGTAGCTCAATAATAAGTTAGCGCTAATAGGATAGCCCTTGTATATTTCAGTTTTTACAAATAAGAGGTATTAGGTGTTCTAATAGTATTGTGTCATAGAAGTTCATTATATGTATGTTTATACAAATTTTGTTCGGTAACCTTATTACTACTATCTAATCTGAATGGGATGGTGGAGTGATAAACCTAGAAATAAATGAAATCACAATGATTTCCAATTAATCAACGTCTGCACCTTGTATTTACATAAAGTCTACGTTTTTCATGATTAATCATTTTGTAGGGGTTAATCTAACACAAATATATACGTAGGATGGAAATCCTTAATACGTCCATCTGTTCAGCTAAACTATTTTATTTTTCAATTCTAATACAATTTATTGAAATTTCTATTTATTTTTATCCTATTATCACATTTAAAAATGAGCTTTTTTATTTTACTGAAAAAAGATGTATGTTGTAGTCTAAATAATAAAGTTTTTATCTTCATTTTTGTAGGAAAGCAAATTGCAAACTTCTTAAAAATTTCCATTTAAAGAAAAGCTTTTAAAAGTTTTTAGAATTAATGCATATGTAATATTGTTACTTATAAGTAGTTTTTCTATTCACAAAAGCTCTTAATATAAGATTAATATGATTAGTATAATATAGTTGTCTCCACTTTCTAATTTAATATCTAATTTGAGTTTAATTAATATAGGCAGTATTTAATATAAGAGGAAGTGAAGTTGTGTGATCATATTTATACCAAAACAATTCAGTAATATGTTTGTAATTCTTATACTTATATTCGATAAAGTATGTAAAGTTAAATTGCTAGATGGGAATGTATCTGCACTAATAATGGTTTTAAAAATAAATTGTTATGTTAAGCATTCTTAAGGGAATATCAAATATTAGCGTACACTTATTGTAAACTTTTATTCACACTTTATAATTATATTCAAACAGGTCGGAAAAAGTTACGTACAATAAATGATATATAAATATATAAATAAACCACGCACACAATTTAAATTGGTCAAACAAGAACACTTCATATCTTGTACTACCCTTAAATCCAGTTAGAGCCCTGGGTAATTATATTTACTAGGAGATTCGAAATCCGTACTCAGAGGATTTGTTTTGTACGAGAACAAGCTCTGCGTTGCCATCATCTCCATCCGGTTTCGTAATTCCATTACCTTATACCATTATATTGTACAGAGATTCTTCCATCTTTGTTATTAGAATGTATATTTGATTATTATTTCTCTACAAGAAATTGTTTAGTAACTTAATTTAACTTTGGAGCATAGTAGGTGCAAATTTTTGTAAAGCATAAAAACTTTCTGTTTACTTCTAACAAAATAGAAAAATATCAGTAATTTGAATATTTTTTCCTAAATTCCGATGACTTAACCTCTCAAGTAAAGACCTCGCAAGTAGTGATTGACATTAATTCTTTTATTGGAATTTGAAATTTATTTTGACATTAATGCGAAACTGCTTAATAATTTTGGTAAACTATCCGAAATCGGAAAACGGCTCTACTTCCTTAGGACGGAATTATACGGCGCCGCACCATTATTGCATTTAATCATAAATAAATTAGACGTGAAGACAATTAAATATCAGATACATATGTAAATAATTCTGATCTAGAGGAGTGCACTTTGATATCCAAGATTGCAAGATAGGCGCATTAGCGACGCTGTTATGATGAAGTATCTACTTAAAGGAAAATAAATAGATTTCGTATAAATAATATATACGTAGATTTGACGTTTCCTTTTAATATTGGTCGATTCAAATTTTATTTCAACTATAATTTTGAACCTGCCTCATTAGATCATCAGCAGTTTTCTGATATTATACAGGGTGATCCAAAAAGGTTGAAGACAATTTGATTGCGGTCGAAGTGAAATATTTTAAAAGCTGGTAAACCTGTCGTCTTGCCTAAAACTTGTTGGTTTAATAATACAAAATTTGTGGAAAAAGTAACAAGTACAAATTATTTAAAAAGTAATTGTTAAGCTTTTAATGTCACAAAAATACTAATGCGCGATATTTAAACTATCTTTAACCTTTTTGGGACACTAGGTATAATCCTGGATATATAAGAAAATTTTTCCAAATTAATCATGTTTTTGTGATCTTTCTAATTTATAATTCCTGTCTGGAAAGTAATATACAGCGTATATGACTTAAGCTTTAATTTTCCATGGCATAATTTGTCGTTATGGCACAATCAAAATATTAACGGTTTTTCTAGAAGCTGATAGACAATTCCAGTCGCAAAACTGCATGGAGAAATTCGGGATAGATCAATTCGAAAAAGACACGACTAACCAAGTTTAAACCCAATAATATAACTGTTAGTGACGATAATCCAGGTATGAATTATTGCAGAAAGACAGAGGAATTAAAAATGATGTTATAATTAGAAGGTAAATCTATTTCCTGCAATTTTTGCTTTATTTGACTTGAATTGTGTTTTTACGTATTTAATATCACTGTTATGTAATTCAAATGAATCTATGAGACGCGTAATACGAGATCAGCTGAGATCAGACACGTAGCCAGTGGAATCTGACATGTAATTAGGTAAAATAAACGAACAGCACTTATTTCATATCAGTCTTGTTAAAATTTCGAACTGCCACTAAAGTAATTCCAATTCGAGAGATTATTGCCTTTTTCGCCCTTTCCAAGTTTAAAAGCAATTCATTAAGTCATTTTTGAGTTTTCTTCAGGTAAAGTACTGGGCAATTTTTTAAAATATTGGTAAATAACTCGATAAAAATATGCCGCCATATATACTTCAATACTTAGTTTCATCTTGTAAAAGTAGCCGTATAACATAAAGAACGTGATTGAAAAAACTGATAGTTTCGCGAATTTTAATGTTAATAATTTAAATAAAATCGGAAAGACAATTTAAAAACTTTTAGACAAGCAAAGTGCGCGAAATCTCAATAATTAAGTTAATTAATTATAAAGTTTACCTAATTAATAATTCTAAAATAAGGTTACACCGCTATAAGCAATAGTGTATATAAACCTATCGCAAAAGTTTGCGCAACAGATCATAATTTCAATTAATGTATAATATTGCAAAACAAGACAAAGAGAGGAAATTAGATCTGTATTGGCAGAACGAAGAAATAGTTTCCAAGAAATACTATAAATAAAGCAATTCTGGAGAGTTTAAAAGACTTCGATTTCAACTTTTGAAAGGAAGACATTAACTACGCTCCCGTAGTGTAGATAATTTATTCGCCTCTTGAATTTCACTTCACAGATTTTGTCGTGCACTTCAACCGCCGTAGAAACCGCTGCATTTCTTAACGACGCGCCGTTGCTTGGGCCACATGTTGCCTTCGCCGAAAGCGTCAATAGTCTTCCGATTATTGCGTTGCCTATGTCTCGAATAATCAGAGCGCTATAAAACTATTGTCCGCCGTCAACAGCGTCGAAACGTTTTGATTCTCGAGTCGCTAATGTTGTGGGGATTTAAATCGTCTGATGCACGCTTTGTTTAAAACTGTCCTGCAACATCTATACACTTTATAGTCTAACCTTTTAAAGTTAAATATGTCTAGCCAGTCATATTGCGGAATATCCTCAAAACCTGACGAATCGCTTTGTTAATTTCCCCTTCTGAAGTAAATTTTCGCCCCACGTTGTTAAATCCGGAAAACAAGACGAATGTTCTAAACTCTTTGACGTTGTCCTGGCGTATAAAAGCGACAGCTTGTTTAGCTGTGTGGCTAAAAGCATTGTCATGATGCAGGATTGCACCTCTAATTTTCACAGATTGAGAAACTTCTAATAATTTCATTAGCTAAGTTCGTGCTACGAAAGGATTCGGCGTACATAACCCTTTTATGGCCCTCTACTTCTTTACCGTTATTGGTATAAGTTCATCTTTAACATTTCCAATGTCTTGCGACAACACGCTCCTTCTTTTTGTAATCAAGAAGCCGACGTGGTATCTATATCCCAACAATTGTTTTTCTATAAAGGTGGTCATACAAAATAGTACGTATTGTTGCGAATCCTACACCAACACTTACCTCTATACTTGCGTACGTGCACCGCAGATCTTTACAATTAACTGCTGAATTCTGGTAGCGTTTTCTGGAGTCATTCAGGAACATGGCCTTCGCTGTATCATTGAAACACACTTACCTGGAATGGACTATAATCTCTAAATACCATCGGCAACCGTTTAATGCATCAATTTTCAGTTAAATCGATTTTAAAGGTATAATAAATCATGCAGCGGTAATTCTCTCGCTACAAATCTGTGTTCCGTCTTAACCTAGTGAGCACTACTTGCACTCTGGGATGCTTACGAATGAACTAAATGTGGCGACCTATGAATTAAGAATTGCCCTTCCCACACATGCATTGTTGCCCGTTCTAACTGTTGTAACTATTTAAGATATACCGTGGCCCTTGTATAATAATTATTGGATTACCTACACACAACGCCATTTTGTTTTACTTCCAGTTACGCATTTAAACTGGCGACAATCAATCACTTATATTTTAGCATATTATGTACCAACTTTCAATTCAAAGAAGTTTATTATAAATGCGTAATTGTGACTTCTTTATTTACGGTGAGAAGGATAAATTTTTGATGAAGTACAGTACACATTTAGGCCACCTTCTACTATTTAGTTGACATCTCAGAAGCAATTTGCTCTTTTAATTTATATTGACTTGAAGTGGTTTCTTGTGGAAATTTAATTTGACCTAATTTAGTTCATGTCATCTCTTCTTATGCTTAGTTTGTAATTGCATTCTTTCAATAAATTTGACTTTATTTAATTGCTTTCTATAATTTAGCTAGACTTAATTTAGGTTCTTCGTGCATTTTGGGCGCTTAATTCCTTTTTACAATTCGGTATGACTTAACATGAATTATTCATTAAAAGCAATTTTGCTTGATTTAATATCATCTTGTAATTTACTTTGATTGGAATCCATTGTTCTTGTAATATATTTTGATTGTATTGTATTCTTTCTTAGAGTCCATTCTGTCGTGTATCCTTTGCAGCACTTCCATCAGCGACTACATACTTTTATTGGCACTTATTGTGACCGGCATATACAAAACAATTAACCTAGGTTTTAATTTATTGCTAATCCGTCAGTTCACACATTTAATTTCAAACCCAACAACTGACATCAATGTAATGAAACCAGTTAATTGCTCTAAAAGTTTAAATTTATTTTCACTAATTTATAATTCGAGTAGTATGGGACTGGAAGCTCCTCGAAATCAAAAAAACTCGTATTAAAAGGAACACCACAATAAGAATGGGAATTTGAAATAAAACAATTGTGCAAAGGCTTAATCAAGAACAAAATAAATGATACGTATTTTATTATATAATTGCATATTACTACACATAGTAAAAAATAAAGATACACGCTATGTGTAGGCTAAGGCGGAATTAGCGAGAGCCGAACTGATTTATTTTAAGACACAACCGGAGTTGAATGACATTGCTGAAGAGGGGTGGGACGATTAAGTGACAAACTATCTGATACGCACCAGACAGATAAGCTACCCAACGACTTTACAGCGAATTAAAGATATTCATAATTTGAAGACCGTTTGCTCATGTTTATTGCTTTGTAATTTACCTGTCTAGAATTACACGGAACCTCGAACTATCAGGATTCGAATTATGGCGACTCTATTGTATTTATATGTATTCTACATAATATTTATTTTACAGCACACTTTTAATAAACACTTATGTTTATATTTATTTATAACGGTTTCTTAACAAGATAAACTCTTAGGAAAAACTCAACTAAAGCAATTTAAACTGCTACCTACGTATTTATATAAATATTTATGGAACATTTAACAAAAATAAAGAATAGTATTACACAGATTGCGGATGTCAGATTCCAATGCCATGACTCATTTCTGTAACCTTCAACTTATTTAAGAATCAGTTGAACTGAAGAGTTATTGGTGATTACTTGCTTTAGTTCCATGAAATCTTTTAAATGTTCTAAATATTCTATAAAATTATTGTTATCTCTAATTTTGTTACATTATTATTAAAAATTGTTACCTTTATTCATATTTTGGATATTCTGATGATTAATCCTTAAGGAATTCGGTCTTTTGTAAATACAATTGGTGAAACACTCGCGAACTTTCAATTAGCACATGGCAATTAAGATTTACTTGTTATGTTTAGATCACACGAGGCCAAAAATGACAAATCATTAGGTAAGAGGTGATATTTTAAGCGGGAACTTCGTTTTATATCCATTTTGGTTGACAAGGCAACGAAATTTGTTTCTATGAAGAGTGCAGTCATATCTTTTTATTTTTAGATGTACTCGGTAATTTTGCATTCCGTACTGTTGCCGGTTTCATATATTTGAGATACTAAAAATTTTATGTAAACATGTACAGTTAAATCCAATACAGATGCTCATTTACAGAAATATTTCAAGAATGGTCACATCTAATCACTTTCTTTTGAATATATACTCTGTTCGTGCTAATGATGTTCTGGTGACTTATTAAGATAACAATATCGTTTAAATGGTAGGCATACAAGTAATTTTAGTAAACTGCTACGGTTTCAATCAACAAATTTGTATAATTTTTCAAATAGATAAAAGATAACTTATTTATTTCTTAGTTTATTTGATAGCAATTTAATATACATTTAAATTATACACCCTTTGTTCTAAAATAATGTTTATTTAAATTGATTTCCGAAATTAACTCTGGTGGTGGTATTCGCGATTACTTACTTCACGCAATTTTCATGGAAAAAATAATGTTAGAAGGATAATAAAATTAAATATGAAGTTTAATTTACTTGGGACTTTTAATTTTTGAAGTTTTTGCCAGAAATATACACACTAATTTATAAAAACATGGTTTCTGGACTTAGAGGACTCGAAAATGTGCATTTCCATTAAATATTAAACTTTGAAAATTTTCGTCGAAAACACATTTGCTGCCCGCATATTTTATAGATAATACAAATAGTAAATTATAGGCAGTTTTTAAAACACAAAACTACAAAGAATAAAGAACTATCAAACATAAGTTAATAACATGAATTATTTGGAATATTTTATTTTAAATAGATATTTCAATTTTAATTAACTATTTTATAAATTATTTTATATTTGGATGTTAATTGATCTTGTGGTTGTATACAAAGGTCTCCGTTCCTGTTATGCAAATAGCTAGTAAGAAAAACGTAAATTATCAGTATTTATTTTCATTTAAACAATTTTGCATTCAAAATTTTTTGATACTGTAAATCTAGAAAATATAACCCGATATAGTTTTATCATAAAATAAAAATAGAGGTAATTTTTAATATACAAAAATATATTAATTTAAAATTGAGAGAATAGAAAATACAATAAGTACAATACAATACAATAAATTATAAGCAGAAGAAGGTAATAAATGTTACAGTTCTATGCAAAAAATAAGATATTTTAATGTAGGTAATTGAGAAATTAAAATACACTTGATAAACTGGTTGTCCGTTGCGTTTCCAAAGTGAATCCCAAAAACAACAACTATTTACAAGAACTATATATGAACGGATTACTATTAAACCATGAATGACCCTTTTTCTTTAAATTTGATATGAATTACGAATTTCAGAATTGAAGAAAAATACATGAGATCTGTGATCTGCTAAATTTATTAAAAATAGAATGATTTCAACATTTTATTTATTAATTTTACACTCGAAAAATTTGAATCTTTTTTAAAACGGATATTTATCGAAACCAAACGCCAATTTTGTTAACAAATGATTACCTGGATAATTACAAAGTTTCGAGTAAAATCTGCTTAAAATTGTATGTAAAATATGAATATTTGAAACTATATATTGTGTTGTATATAAAAAAACTGACTTATCATCTGTTAAACGTATAGGGAATATCATGTATAAAGCCCAAATATTTTATAAATTTCATTTTAAACTTCAAAAAGATAATTAAGAAAGCGAACTTGTGGATGTTTCAAGGGCACGCAATCTACAGAGCAATTCCGCAAGTGCCAGTCACTCGATATACATAATTAAAAACAATGTTTAGGATAAAGCTAAATTCATAATATAAAAAGCATTTAATTTATATTAATAGCAACATTATGATTAATCCATTTATATTACCAGAAAAGAAATAGCTAGTTGTTAAAATGCATTATTTTTAAAAGTTAACTAAACTTTCTAGAATATTCTAAGCCATAATATTATCTTAACAAACGACCGGAATGTAATTATTGGACTCTAGCGTTAATATGTTGAGTTCAGAATGTAATTTTATTAGAAAACTTATTTAAAGTGAGCATCTACACTGGATTAGACTGTACATTACATAATTCTCATCCACTTGGATATGAAAAAAATTTCTCAAAAAAAGATTCCGAAATTTCAATGCGGATCAAAATCGATTGCGCTCAATATGCGCCCGCTTTGACACGATGCTGATTTCTGGAACTGTTATCACCATGGATGGAATATATATAGCTACATTTCTAAGTCTCAAAGGCGAAACAACAGTGCACTTAAGAAATTTTCTATGCGTAAGTTTTTTTAGGAGCTGTGGAGTAATTATTGTTGATTACTTAGTGGAAGACAAAACGATAACTGGAGAATACTATTCCATTATTTTAATAACTTTGCGAGAAAAAATTATGGAAAAAAGGCGCAGTAAATTAATCAATGGTAACTTAGCTTTGAAGGACAATGCGTATGAGCATACGTCGCATACTGTAATGAATAGGATTTATCTATTTCAATATCCTCCTTATCCGCCAGATTGGGCTCGCTCGAACTAGTATCTGTTCTCTCAGTTGAAAAAATGATTGTACGGGCATAAATAATAGAAGCTGTAGAAAGCGGGTTTGCAGAGCAAGATTTTTTTTCTAACAGATATTGCAGGATTGCATAAGTCTATTACGTCGAAATGGGATACATTGAAGAAAAGTCCGAATTTTCAAGTTATCTTTGTTTCTATATTAGGCTAAGGGTTTTATCAATACCCCTGGCGTTTAAATATAAAGTAACAGTTGCATCTTAATTCTTTGGACTCTTCAAAAGAATTTAGTATTTTTAAAAATTGTAAATTAATCTTTAATTCCAATAAAATAGCCGACAGTTTTATTTACTTAAACGAGCCGATGGAGTATAATTTAATTAGTCAAAATCTCTTAACTTTGAAACAACTAAAGGGATTACGCTATTGAATTATTTAGTTAAAGCTAAAAATATTTTCTGAAAACGCTGGGAATTTCCTTTGAAGTTTTCTATGAGCTTTCAGGATGCTGTTTAAAATTAATATATTTACAATGTAAAATGGTTGCATTTAATTTAATATCCATAAACTCTACGAGTATTTTAATAATTGATGTATTTTCAATAATTGGAATACAACTACGTTAATAATGAACCTTTGAATTACTTCTCTTTGATATCAGTTAGATGTAATATATTTCTTGATATACTTATTTTCTATTTATTCTTCGAAACATATTTATACAATGATAGTTAACTTTTATTTAGTACAATTAAAGTGAGTTAATATTAGGGTAACAACTATCCAATTATCATGTGCTATTATAAAAAATCATAACAAAACTTAAACATAAAATATTTTCAAATAAGCTACAAATACTAAAAATACTACATCCTAACTAGTAACAAGAAAGTTTATAACATTAATTGTAAATCAGAGTAGACATTGTAACACTATCTATAGTGAATAATACGAAGCAGAATAAATGCACATACATATAAGCCGAAATATATTTAAATCAGTTAGAGTTTGTCATAAAACTTGGTAATACCATGTTTCGCAGGAAACTAAATTTAAAGTTACGTTAAGTTTTGTTTTGATACAGTCTGAAATATATGACAGATACATTTAATACTCAAAACATGCTCATTTTGTGGGTTAAATTGGTATTTCCACATTTGTCATTTATTGAATGCATTATCTCAACTATCTTTGAATTCAAGTATTATATAAATAAGGCATAGAAAGTAATACTTCTTTTCCATTTTTCTTTAAAAATTACTATAAATATAAAGATATAGCAGGAAAATTACTTTGTACATGACTTTATAGTAAAGTAAATAGAGCACATGCATGGAATGCCAAATTGAGTAAGTTGAAACAAACTTTTCTATATAGGAGGTAAATAAACGTATAAATCTTATAATTTCAGGCGGTTGCTTGAACGCATTAAGATAGATCATTGGACGGTTGTGACCAATTAAGAGTTTAACCTACCGATTTTGTGTAGGTGGTTTAATTTTTAAAGTTAAATGTGGAGTGCCGAATGATAGAAATATTAGGTTAAACTTCGTTATCAAGATTGCAATACCTATTAGCTGTGATAGCAAGTATTTCAACCATCCATGTTCATTTTACTCAGTTATATCACTTTCTGTGCTTGAGAACGTTCGTACTGAGGAAATTGAGTATATTCAGAATTATAAACACCATGTAAGGTAGGATTATATAAATTATCAGCACGCCTGTAGTTTCATAATAAAAAAATCATTGTTGCTTCAATGACGATACGATTGGGTCATTAAGCATTAATTGTTGAACTAATAATTTAAAATATTTATAGTGATGAGTAAACTGTTACCATTTCCTAATAATAAATTTTTAAACAGACGGCTTAGGGTAATCTGCAGTGTTATCTTAGTAATTGTTTAACTTCCCTTACTTCATTCATGTAACGTATTATTATGGTTATATTTTAAAATAAAAATAAAAATTCATTACTGACCTCACTGGCTAACTAATTATTGATACTAAATTTTTTAAGTATTTTATGCATTTGCAAAATAGCTTTTTAATTAGGGTACCTGGAATTGCCAATGGTTGTTTCCGCATTCCAAAGCAATGGGTCAGCGCTAAAAATATTAGATACATAAAAATAATGCGAAATTAAAAAAGAAAATTGATGTGTCCGTGGAATTTTTTCAGACGTATTTAATTTGGAAGATACTGAATTCTTTATGTACACAGTGTAGTAAGATTGATAATTTGAATTTTAAAATTAATTTACAATTCATAGGTCAGACATAATTTTGATTTTCCAAAGTGTTGAAAAAGTGGGGAAATAATCTTTTGCCTCTAGAGAAAAAATATTTTCTTTTCATCAAACGCTTATATGTCAATAGTTTATCCGATATTTAATTTATTAGTATTTCTACGTAAATATCCTTTTAAGATGTATCGAAATGCAGATTTTCATAAAAATTAATTAAAACACGTACAATTGATACTGATAATAATGATGTATTCCATAACCAATATTCAATCGTTATTGTATCCAGAATTTATATAAGTTAATATTTTATTGCAGTAGTATAATTTAATGTTACTGTGTTGGATTAAATAAATACATTTATTCAAGTTAAATAAATATATTTAACATTTACAGATTACAAAAGGAGCGACGTTTACCATGTATTTCAACTCGCGCCATATTGCTTTATTGTATCACGTGACTAAAACTGTACCGCCGAACTTCCTGTATATTTCATACATTCATTTTCGAAAACAGCCTATATATACATCGGAAAGTGAAACGTCATCAATAAGCAATTAGCGCAGACCCCCTAGGATGACGCATCGCTTGGGAATGCGGAAATCCTATTAACAATTCCAGGAACCGTAATTAAAATGCAATTAGCGCTGACTTTAATCTACTTACATCATTCTTGGGTTTGTGTAACAACTTATTAGTGTGTTAAAATATTAATTAATTCTCCTTACAAAATTCTTTACATATATGGAAGATATAGTATTATATAGTTTATTTCAAGCATATTAAATTGCATAAACAATGCTGCATTAGGCTGTAAATTAAGTTAGTACAGTGATTGGAACTGAAACGTAAAAAAAAACTGATTTTAATTTAATTATTCATTGACGCTACCTCTGGAAGCCTATCGTATCTGTAAGTATTTCTGATTTCGTATCTTTTAGAGCTGTCGTCCAAGAACCAGTGGCGCTGCTATTTTGACAGTTTATCGATCTTGCGGCATGCACGAGGTGCACTATTTATATTGTGAGCCTTGGAGGTACTGCGTGTTTAAGACGCAATCTAACATTTATAATGCAAAGTTTAACATTCTTATACAAAATCTTATTCAGAACATTTTGACATTTGAGCGTGATTAGTGTTCTTTATAATGAATTGAAAATTGTGCCTCAGTGTAAAGGTTGAATTAACTCTTGAAAATTTTCGTTCGATGATTCATTACGACTTTTGCAATGGATTATCTAGACAAAAAAAAGACATTGATCAACTTACTTCCACTTTTGGTGATGAAGTGCCATCCCTTGCCACTGTGAAACGCTGGTATAACGAGTTTAATCGTGGCTGCCATTCACTCACCGACGAAAATCGTGAAGGTCGTCCAAAATCAGTTGTGCCAGAAAACATTGATGTTGTACAAAAAGATAATGTAAGGTGTTATGTGACATAATGTGAGATTGAGGAAACCTTATACATTAGTTCAACCAGCATATATAAAATATTGCAAGAACATTTAGCCGCGAAAAAGGTTCGCTCTCTTTGGATTCTACATAATTTGAAAACATCTGAAAAAGATGCCCGTGTCTATTGGTGCAAGCAAATGCTTACGAAATAGAATGGCGGTGTTTCAAAACACGTATACAATATTGTAACAGGTGACGAATCATGTATATATGCGCATGAGACGGAAAATAAACAGCAGTCGATTGTATGGATGTTTCAAGATGAACCAAACCCAACAAAAGTTGTTCGCACTCGAAGCAATTTGAAACTAATGGTTGCCTAATTCTTCGGAAAAACTGGTCATGTAGCAACAGTGTCTTTACAGGAACGTAAAAAGGTCATCTCTGAATGGTACACCACTATTTGTTTACCGGAAGTCTTCAGGGAAATAAGGAGAACAAACAAGCGCAGTAGAATCATTCTGCATCACGACAATGACACCTCTCACGCATGTCGACTAAGAACCGATTATTTGAACTCAAAAAATCAAATTAATGCGTCATCCGTCGTATTT
>JAHWXV010359973.1:0-11905 GCA_024586415.1 Phrixothrix hirtus | reverse complement strand
AAATGACAAACTTTATTTTCAAAAAATCGCAAAATCTCATTATTTTTAAATAGCAATCTATATTTTTTTAAATTTTATTACATTCTACACTTAAAATTAGAGGTGGTTTGTATTAGGTTAATTGGAACAAGTGCCTAGTAATTTTTTTTCTTTTGCCAAACATTTTCAAGAAAATATGAATAAAGGTCTATACTCTGACAAATTTGCAAAACCAAGACCTCACGTTACCGACCTACATTCCCTTTGCATGTCGATAATTAACGCATTATATTTGATTTTAAGACTTTTTGTTTATAAGCATTCGTTTGTGTTTTAATGATTTTAATTGAATGGTTGATTGTAGGAAATAATTAAAATATGTATTATCTGCTCCTCAACCGCCAAAAGTGCAAAAATTTGGTAATACCTTCATTTAGATGTTTAGTAATTTCACTTTCCTTAAATTGCACCATACGGATCATTTTAAAAATTTAAATTTTAAATTTTTAATGTCATTCATCACTTTCTTAAAATAAATAAATGTTTAAAAAAGTACGTAAAACACTACACATATTATTTGAAATAATTTGTAAAAATATCCAATTATCAATATTTCTTAATAACATTTAACCACGCATAATTTTAGTATCTTTTTGAAACTAGATTGACAGTACACCCTGATTGAAACCTTTCTGAAATTGTACAGTCAAAGAATATTTCTATACTTATTTTTTGATCGTTAAGAAGTTTTGCGAATAGATAATATGCTTATACTTATATATGTTTGTTTTGAAATACTTTCAGAAACTTAAACGATTCTACCCGTCGTACATTCACAAAAAATTAAAAATAAATTTAAATTTATTTCATCAATATAGAATTTTCAAGAATTAGTTAATTGTTGTTTCAGAGCTACTAGCATTTTCCAAAATACGTAGTAAACATTTATAGAATGAAAGTTGTTTATATAAATTCATACCCAGTATCTATCGAAATTGATGACATCTGTTTTTATAGAAAAGGAATTTATTTCCCGTTTTTAATTTAACACCAAATCATTTATACAAGTCGTTGCATGTATTACTATACAGATTGTCCGCGAAATAAGAAACATTATTTTAATACACATGTACACGCGCGTAATGACACAAATCTGTAAAAAAATTTAATTTGATTCGAATAAACATTTTTGCAAATTTTCGTATAAAATAATAATAATACACAAAAACATTATTATGTTTGTTTTGGTTGATTCATGTTGTTTTTCTCAAAGCTGTAATTACTGTAAAAATTAAGTAAATTTGTTTTTATTACATCGAACGGGACATTAACATTTCTACGAACGCATGCTTAAATTCTGTAGAATATTCAAATGAAGCGGTTGGTATTGTTTGAATTTTGATGAATACAAAGTTGTTTTTACTAGAATTTGTGATTAAAATATGAGCATTTTTAAAGGTGTCTTTAAATATTTTTTATCAATAATCATTTTCGTATGATATAAACGCACAGTCGGATATATATTAACATACAAATGCAGACTTCAAACTCAGGTTATAAATATTTCAAAAACTATACAATTTAGAAACATAATTTGTAAGTGTTTTTGTCGTACGTACCAAGACGTATTTGCTGCTAACGTAATGCTCTTATTTCGCGAACGCCCTGTATGCCAAAATCATAATACGGAGTTAAAATTTTGTTTAAAATTAAAAATAATTAATAATTAGTAGAGGAAAGACCTTTGTAAAAAATATAAAATGTCAAAGACTTTAACTCAATAACTGAACAAGAAACCCATGAATTCATAAACCAAAGCAAACACAACGTTTCGAAGAAAATATCGTATCTACTTTATCAAGCATGATAAATTAGCTTGCTGCAATGTATTCATTTCTTGATTGTATCAAATCAAATTTTTGTTAACAATTAAAGGTATTGAAAAAGCAGAATTAATAAATACGCTAATATATCCTGTAAATGTTCAGATTCTTGTCATTTATTTACATACAAATCTATTGCAGATTAAATTAGATTTAACTCTGCCAGAATTAAGAAGCCACAATTTAATTCGTAAAAAAATTTTAAAAATGGTATCTATGTGATTTTTTACAAATCCAATGATCAAAATTTACAGGCTTCAATACAACAATTCTTCCGATTCGTTCAATTTTTAACCTTCCCTATACACGACGGTATTTTGGTTTGCATCTCATTCAGATTAATATAAATAATTTATTTAATCGAGAAAAGCTGTTTTGGATATGGCGCTTCGAAACAATCGAATTTAAGTCAGCAAACTTGGTATTTGCAATAACGTATGTATTGCAGGTAAAAATAAACATTTTTTTTTCGCTATGTCTAATGGATATTTATCATTATCTAAGCTCTTATTATTTAAGTGGCAAATAAATAGAAGATGATTAAAGAAATATTTATTAAAAAAAATCGAAATAAAATATTAATGATGCTACAGTAACTAAGATTTTAAATATAATTGTTTTAATTTAAAAATGAATAAATTCAACTATAAAAATTACTAAAATATCCTTAATTTAAAAGTCCAATATTAATAGTTTCAGAAATTAGAGGTACTAATCGAATTAGTTGTCAATATCTGCCCAAGGCAAAATCAATACTTAAACGAAATAATAGGTATCTTAAGGCTTACAACGCTTACAGATACACTTTCTTAAGTAAATACCTACCTCTAAATAAATTTACAGTTCTGACAAGGAATAAATACAATAATTATCGTTACATAAATATGAATGAATTTTAGATATTTATACGAAGGATTTATAAATTAAATAATGATTTGGATCTCGGTTACGTCTATCTTCGATGAAGATTCTCTTAAAGCACAACACATTAACCATACGCATGGACGTTTCATAATTAATTTATTCAATCTGTCGGATGCCCTCGCGATTAATTAATTTGTTGTAATTATACCTTGAGTTAAGCAATCTCGTAATGCGGCCATTTATAAGTTAAATTATTAACTTATGTTATACGACGTTGTTTACGGCCGGTCTAGTTCACTGATAAAATAATTTGTTAACGATAGTTTGATGAATATAAAAATGATTTTTGGCGTCGTCCGGTTTTTCATGTCATATTGGAAAGTTTTGGATTTTCATTGTAAATTTCAGTAACAAATACTAGAATTTGAATTGTTGGCCGTTAACTAAAGTTTAAATTTTCCTAAGTACGTAACTGTTATAAATTTTACCTACTTTAGCCCAAGTATTTTCTATTACTAGGATATAAATTTACAAAGGCACAGGCAGTTTATTAGTAAAGTTAATATTACCTAGATTTATGTACATCAGGCACCATTCTTAAATATCGCACTGTAAATGAGCTTTATATTTATTCAAATTTTTATACGGAATATTGGATTAACTTATATGTCGTCTTAGATAATTACGAAGTTAATTAATTATAAAGAATTGGATTGTTGATGAATAATTGGTTATTATAATTAGTTCATTAATAATAGTGTAGCTAAGTTACTAGACTGAGTCAAAATTTCACATATGTCGATTTCAACGTATCTTCCAGTTTTGAGGTTCCATGAACACGTTTATGCTTATTTTAGCGTGATATCTGCCTGTCGTCTATATATATCTACTGGACTTTTCCTCCACGATAACGTAAAAACAGTTTAACGGGTTACGCTCAAATGTATAAGCTACAAACTGCGTTACATTCTTTGCGCTGAAATGTTTTTGGCAGTTACCGACTGAAGAGATTTGATGGGGTGGGGGATGGAATATATATTTTTTAAAAATACCTATATTTTTATAGGACCAGGTGGAAGACGCATCAAAGTGTATATATTGGCATATTCGGTTTCATATTTATTTTGCAATATGACAAATATTTAAAAAAAATGTCCAGGATCGTTTAGTCTACGATAACTCAAAAATTATTTAAAGAATTGCTCTCTAAATAAAATATCCAAACCAAGGTAAGTTTTCTTGAGTTGAAAATCCTCTATTGGTAATGGGTGAAAGAGGTCGGATGGGGCGATGGATGGAACAAAAAATTTTTTGAAATCATTACTTTTGACTAGTCTATGTGAAAAAAGATTGTCAAGTGTTTATAGCGGTATATCTTTTTTGGAGTATTTTTTCAATATGGTGGAATTAAAATAAAAATGCGTGGATCAGTTAACAACTAATCGGTAAGAAGAGGATATGAAACAAAAACGTGCTTGAGAATGAAGGTTAAACCGTACTTTAACATATCTTTCCTAGAAGCTGTATGAAATGTAGAGGTGGTTCAATGTTATTATTGCGTTACTTTTTGATGTTTACCCTTATTTTATATGTAATAATATAATATCACTTTGATTGCAATTTTTGATGGAAGTGTACTAAAACTATGCATTTAATCAAACAACAAAAAAAAATAGAATCATCATAACTAAAGTTAAAGTAAATTTTCAAACAAGCCACCATTCTCTCGAACGCATAGTCTACATCGTTCCAAGACTACCTAACAGGATTGCCTTATTTTGTAAGGATCAATTGCATTTACTGCCTTTTTTGCTGCCCTGCGTAATTTTTTTTACAGTTTTATAAGATCTTGAATGAATACACCCTGTTTTTTTGGATAGCTCCATAAAGAAAAACCTAGAGGCGTGAGATCTGATGATCTCGCGCGATACCTGACTGGTCTTCGATTTCCAATCGATTTAAAAAGCCTGTGACAATATGGCTATTGTATGCATAGGCAGTATCTTGTCGAAAGAACATATTTTATCAAGTAGCAAATGGAAGTTTCATTATTCGGTCTGCTACTGTTGTTTGCATAAGGCTTAAATATCTTTCAGAATTTAAATTAATATTTTAAAAAGAATGGGTTATGATGAAGTACCAATAACACCTATCCGTACATTAACTCCACATTCAATTTGATGCCTCACGCTATGAATTAATCGTGGATTTTCATCCAACCAGAAAACATTATTTTTGCGATTATATAATCCGCAGTTGGTGAAACGATTTGTCGGACCACATAATGTTTTCATTATGTTTTCTAACAAACCATTGACAAAATTCGATTATTTTCATTCCATCGCCATTTTTATGATAAGAACACTATTTGTGGTTTTTTAAAATAATACCAAATGTTCATCTAGAGATGCCAATATTCACATGGCAAAAACTTTTGCGAATTAAGGTTTCATTTTTTTGTTACAAAGTATGTCGGCTAGTTGTTACTAATAGAAAGAAATTATCGTGAGTTATCTCTAATAATATGCAAAATCGCCCTTTCACCATACCTGCTACCTAAAATACTAATAAACGCATATATTTTTTGTTTATAGGGAAAGCCAGTTGATAATTATTCAAATGACCACGATAAAAATTTTTAAATAAAAACATTTTTCAATCGTAATTATTTTTATGATTATCGACTGGCTTTCCCTATAAACTAAAATTATATATAATATTACCAGTCAAGCACACGGAAAGAATTTACGATTATTTGTTAATTCTATACCAATAAACTCACGCTAAATAGCGAAATTGGCATACAAACCGTGACTTGCCGATAGTTTTACACAATAAAGAGAATTACTTAAAAAACAAACCGGGCAAATGTAGTTCGAAGATATGGAATCTCGCATGGTGTAATTTGCTTTATGTAGCAATTACACCATGCGAGATTCCATATCTTCGAACTGCATTTGGCCGGTTTGTTTTTTAAGTAATTCTCTTTATTGTGTAAAACTATCGGTGGAAATAGGACGGCTTTCTTTTTCCCTTGTGTCTTTCTCCATGGAGTGATCAGGATAGCAGAGTTGCGAAAATTCTTCGTTCAGCGATTATGGGCTAGTCCTTTAGTGTTATAATTTTCGTCGTGGGCAATTTGTATTTCGATGTTTCTTCTTTTTCTTGTTGGGTTGTATTCTTCATGGCTTGTCCCTTCGGCGGGAATGTCCCCTTCATCTTTGATTTCGTTGTGTTTCGTAATATTTGCGTTTTCTTTTCGTTGTCATGATTGGCAGCGGAATACCTCGATTAATTTTTTTGCGTGAGTACCATAAATAAGTAGAAATTTTGATTGGGCTGTTTGGCCTGGGTGATCAAAATTGAAGACACGGCAGGACAGGATACGCCGAGTTGATTATGGGAAATGCAGATTGAGGAGTTTGTTCACTGCTAAGATCAATTGCGATTATACTTGTATTCAGCAGACTTAGAAATGACTTGACTCCACTACCCTCGATTCGCCAATACAAAAACGTCATGGGGTTAAGGTATAAATTTGTTTTCGTTGAGTCCTCAATCGTCTACAAGTATTTTCAGCTTTTGTTAAGATTCATGTAAAATGATACATCTCAGTTCTGGATGAGAAATCTGGAGCAAAAAATATTTTGTAAAGAAACTTGATTTATCCAAACGGTTTAGATTAAAGTAGATAAATATGAATAAAAGCAAAAGTTTAATAAGTAGGTTTTGAATTTTCTGTTTAATTGGATTATATCTTTCAGTTTAAATGTATTTAAACTATATTGAAAATAGCATTTAACTATATCCGAAAAAGTAGGCAATATTAATACGTCTGTTGTTTCAACTATTTTTACTAGAATTTATAAAAATCAAGCATAAAAAATTACATCGGCGTTTAACTTTGTTTGAGTAAATAATTGTTTCATTTTCCATGCCATTCAAATAAATGCGGTGAAAGTGTAACAATTTAAAGCGGGTTGGGTTAAACTTCTCTGTGCAATTTTCTTTTTAATATAATTTAAATATGTATCTTTTACGGACTACATCTGCTGTTGTATTTATTTTTTTTTTCGCTTTTGTAAGCATGAGAAACTCGTTAAATTCTTGTATATAAATTTTAATTTTTGAAATAGATCAATTCTAAATTAATAAGAATTATAATTAGTTTTTACCTTTGATATGAATAAGTATTTTCTATGCAATTTCTCGATAATAATTTATAATAATTAATACAACTAAAGTCGGTTTTTGTTAGAACTTCATAATCGAGAGAATTCCTAATCATTTGCATAATTGTTGCATATTAATTTGCTTATTTATTTCATGCGTAAATACAATGTATAGAGACTTAGCCTAATATAGTTCGCCAACGCTGCTGCTTGATTCAATTATAAAGAAAATTAACGGGTAATAATTAAATGCGTTCAACAGGTTTAATTATGTCTGCCCAATTTGGATAGCATTGAATTTGCTAGGTCACATTGCTTGCGAAATGTTTTTATTGGGCGTCTTTCAATACTTCCTTGAAAATGTTTGTATAGGGTCTACAGAACGTTATTCATCAAAAATCTATGGCGTTTAATAGTATTGAACATTGTTGTCATTACTTTCCAGAATAGAATTACAAACGTCAGTTTTACAGGACAAAATAAAAAATTATTAATTATGATGATTAATTTGTAAATGCATTCGACGCATAAATAAACTGCAAACATGCAACCCAGCGAGTAATAATAAAATAAACAAATTATTTTTGTACAGTATATTAAATTTACATACGAGATGTGACAAGTAAATAACTAGACTACCTTGATAACAAAATTATATTAACAAAAGACGTGATTACATGACTTGTTCGCATCCTAAATATAGGACGAATAGAAATATTTTAACGTTTTACGTTACTTCTAAGGATACGAGTTACCATATTGTAACAAAACTGCCATGTTATTTAATTATTTATTTCCACCCTCTAATTTATTTATGCTTATCAAGCACAATTTATTTTTATATTTCTTACTCCCTAATAGTAATTTCATAACTAACTAAATTAAGTTGTGATTCATAATATTTATATCAAAACTTTAACTTCTAGAACATTTCGCAAAAGTCTGGACATTATTATGACACATGTAAGTTCTATAATTTGATCTAGGGCCATGACTCGTCACGAAAATACCCACCGTGTGCCTAATTACAAATATCGTTGCTAACTTTGTTACAATATTTTGGCTTCTTTGTAGCGAATTTTACTTTTTTTAATTTGGAGACCATTTGTCGAAGGTTGATTAAATAAATACGCTTCTTGTTGAACGTCTTTAGGTTACTATTTATTTTTAGTTGCTTGAAACAATTATAAATCAACTTTATATGTCGATGCTGTAATCTTGATGCAATACCAGGTTTTTCCCTCTGTTGTATATTTGTTTCTTTAATTTTGGGTAGGGTGAAATGATGTCTGGGTATACAACTGACTAACCTCAGTATTTGTCTTCCTGTTACGTGAAGTATTTTGTGGGCTAGGACACTCACTTTTTATGTTGTTAGCGGTTGCCTCCTCCACTTTCCTTGTTTCATAAATCGTATTTTCGTTTGCTAGGAAATCTGCGTCATCGAAAATTTCAGATTCACGGGGAAAATCCATTTCTGGTAAGTTCAGCACATTGCATATTTTGGTAAGCTTTTCCGAACAATTCTTATATATCAAAAGTCGTTACCGAATTTTCTCATTATAACATGTTTTTCATGTGCCTGTTACTGCCTTGTCGAGCGATTATAATTTATGGGCATAATATGAGCATAAAATAGCCATGCGATTTGTTCGCGCACGCTTTCAAGTCATGTTTCGCGTGTGGCTATAATGGCTGTTTAATATATTAGAATGACTGAGCAAACCCTTATTGGCTTGATAAAGTTTAGAAATTGTTGGTACCAAGAAAGGAAGATTTCTTTTTATATCCAGCGGATAGGTCCTCGCGATTGAATCTCCAGGCACTTCCTTGGTATCCAAAGCATTAATATTTTCGTCAGGGAAATTATTATAGGAGAACGAAATCGCCAAATGCGCTCATACAAAAACATTGTGGTTAATAATCCTCTCTTAGTTAAAGTCAAAATATCAATTTATTTTTTACCTTTAACATGAACAACTTTAGGCTGTTTAGATTGAACAACATATAGCCTAGTTTGGTTGTAATATATTCCCTTTGGATCGAAGACCTGATTTCTCATTTCGATTTCCAACAATTTGAAAAATGTAGACATATATTCTCTTATAACTCTTTCCCACATGCAATTGAAGATTTTTGGTAGAAATACGTACATAAAGTGGTCCTTTGTAATGTCTTAAAGATCCTATTGATCACGTTCGACCACTCAGCTAGTAAATCAGTCTTTTAGCAACTCTTCTAGTCATTGCCATTTAATGCGATAATTTGTTAATTGACGTTTTCACTCTAGACCAAAAACGGTTTTCCACCCTAGCGATATGTCACCTACGTCATGTTCATATGATGATTTGTATAGTCAGGACAGCGTAATTGATGGTACTTCAAAAAGCTTGGATATGTTTTAAAGCGTATCGTATCCATTTTACATAACTTCCATCGTGGTTTTTCTGTCTTCTCGTAATAGGTTCCGTTTTCTAAATAGGGTTCAAATTTGCAAGTAAAAGCAGTTAAAAAACTATTGCAACAAAAACCGAACAAAGTTTAGTAATCACTGCTTATATTTAATAATAGAACCTTCATCGGTTGCTTATAAATCAAAGATTTTAGTTTTAAGAGTAGAAAGTTGACGATTTTAAAAAAATAAGCTAGCGTAAATATTAGATTGTTGGCCTGCGCACACGTTTACGATGTGAATACGCCCGGAAGGGGAAGTTTCCAAAGGAGTATTCCATAATCCCATGGCGTTTGTTTACATAGGTACGTGAGTATTCTATATTAGCAACGTACTCCATAATCGGTACCGTTTTTCTACTCTTTGCGCAGCAGCTTCAATCATATGATCTAGCAATGTTCATTCTAGCAACAGCACCTTAGTATATAAATTGGTGTACATTTCGTATATCTACTTGCAGTTTATGTACACTGTCCTAAATAAAAGAATGGATAAACGGAACCTTCCAGTGCCGCTTAAGTAAAGAATAAATAAAGCGGAATTAATGGTACAAGTATTCTGAAGAATGCCTAGTTTCGCTTGAAAGTGATAAGGATCTTAGAATAAGTTATCTATACAACTGGCAGATAATTTAGAATAATGCTTTTGATTTTGTCCATTCTGTTTTTTGGGATACCGTACGTTATCTCTAGTTCCTATCAGAAGTAAAGAAGTTGCGGTAGGGCATTGTTACTAACATATTTCAAAGGAACGTAGCGCGCCGATATATTGATACATATTTCGGGGTGATGTTCTAATATTTGCTTTTTCAACTTACGAAGAGATGATCAGAAGTAGAAGCGCGCTGTTTGAACGAGACCATGTTAACAATGTAGAGCTTAGTGACTGTGCTTAAATTTTAAGCTACTAAGTGTAGTCCTTATTGTTTTACAAAATGGCGTAAATTTAAAAATATAAGCATGGTTGAATAAACATTGCATTTGTTTGTATTAGAGGTGTTTATGAAAAAAACAAAAATTTCAATATGATTTTATTCTAAAATAAATAGTTTGGTCAAACTTGAAAACTAAGAGTGCAAAAATCTTAAACCGTATATAGGCAATTGATATTCACTATATATTATAAGTTGCCTAAATTTCATCAAATTATGGTAATTTTTGCTTAGGCAATTATTTTTTTGAAAAGCCATTTTGAAAAGAATTTCTGTCACTATTTAAAATTACATAAACAGTACTTCCAAGCGACAAATTTATTTAATCAATAAAAAGCCTTTTATAGGAAAAAAGTTCAATTTCTTGTTGTAAAGCTACTTACTATTACCGTTTCAACAATTATTTCTACTACTGGAGGATTTTGTCAAGTGTTTCAATTGTCTTAAACAAATAAGTTCTAAATAATACAGCGATGCTTTTTATTTGAAATGAAACAGCACAGTTTTTAAATAATCTGTTATTAGATTTCGTCAATTATCGCATAATTTTGATTATTTATTTTAGTTATGAACCCCATAGTCCGCGATATTATTGCAGTGATGGAACTAGGATTAAATGTCAAAACCATTTTTTTAAACAACATTACCCAATTTTTAAAATCGCTTTATTTACATATACCACCTGCCCTTTAAATTTTAGAAATGTCATATAATTGTTGTGTGAAGCGCTCTTTCAGCACAAAAAAATCCTAAATAGAAAGCATATTTAAAATTTGCATGGAAATTTAACAAGTCTACTGACGATATCCCTAAGTAAAGTTTTAATACTAGATTCTCGTAAAACGACACGGTTTATGTAATTATATTGCATCTAACCGATAACAAAATTTAAACTCACTGGTTTAAATTCAAAATGCAAGCTACGCTATTGGATAAAACAATTGTGAAAAAATTATTTAAACCCCTAAAAACCAAAGATAATCGTCTTTTCTGATTAGCCAGAATCGATGAAGCATCGCAAAGTTACAGTGTAAATATTCAGTAACAAAGTTGTGAGTCTAAAGATCCAGTGACTAAATCATCTCAAACTAATTTAGAGAAGGTACTAATTATATACTACTCAAAACGAAAAAGGAGCCACTTGAAAAAAATTAAATAATTTTTTTTGTATAATATTTGTTAAATAGATTATGGTTTTTCGTTTTTTTTGTAAAAGACTGTTCTTCAAACTGTAAATTACTTAAACTTATCACATGTATTAATTTAATCACAAAAATGAAAAATGACAATAACTGAATTAATAATCTTTATTTTTTTTACATTTTCAATAAGGCAATTTCGTAACACTATCATTAGTAGTGGGTGTGCCCTCCTCTGGCTCTCATAACTTCAGCACAACGACTGGGTATACTCGCAATCAAGTTTAGGATGATCTCCTGGGGTATTTGCTCCTATTCTTAAGTAAGAATTGCTTCGAGTTGGTTTATGTTTTCTATAGGTTGCCGTTCCAGTAATCTTCGTCCCAATACATTGCCACGTAGCAATTTGAATGAGTGTATTTATTAGAAACGTGACAAAAAAATCTTTGACCGTCTAGCTCTAAAGTTATCGGCAGAGTAGGGGT
>JAHWXV010359896.1:0-21321 GCA_024586415.1 Phrixothrix hirtus | reverse complement strand
TAATATGTTCTCAGCATAATTATATACATATTGTAAATCACCGAATATAATATTTTGTATGTACAAACATTCAATTGTAAACAGTCTTACTCACTTTTCTTAAATTGTTAGCTAAAATTTTTCAAAATTTGTACTTCATTTGACCAAAAAATGTTATGAGTTTTTGTATATTTTTATTTTAGGAATGTGCTTCCATCTAAAATTTAGATGATAGGTTTACACAACTACAAGCTACAACTACAATCTAAAATGATTATGGAACCATTGTTCAAAATCAGCAATTTTGTGGAGTAAAAAATAAAACACAGTTTCTATTGAAATGCAGTTCAAGAGTCTCATTCGCTATATGTGTATGCTGAGGGCATGTATTATCATCTATAAGAAGGAAACCGCTTCCAAAATTTTCCGAGAATGGAATAACAATTGGTAAAATACACATAGCCTTATATCTTACAGCATTTATATTCCAATCTCTTAAAATTACTAAGTCTGTGTGGCCATTTAATATTATACTACTTTATACTGTAACACTACCACCTCCAACCACTACATGTGGTACCTTATTATGTTCATGATAACATTTTCTGGTTCTTCTCCACATTAAAATTCTGAATGATGCAGAGTAAATCAGGATTCGTCATTCCAATTTTGGTGATTTTCAGTCCATCTTCTTCTGGTAACTTGTGCTCCCTCCTCAACAGTGGGAATTTAGCTCTTATTTGAGCTCATAAATTAAATTTGTTGTCTTCTTCTAACTGTTCTGTTGGAAATGATTACTCCCGAAGTTGTATGAAAAGCATATTTAGCACTCTTGAAGATTGAACAGAATTACACCTAACAAATAAATGTAAGTACTAGATCTGTGCAGGTGTTGTACTTTGTTGGTGATCTCCTCCATATCTGAACTGTTCGTTACTATTTCAACACCTCTACTAGTTATTGTGATACATTAAGAAATCGAGCAACTTCTCTATGAGAAGATTCATCTTGAATCATTTGCAATGCGATAGTTAAAATATCTTCACTGAGGCATGGCATTTTTTACAATTATGTACTTGAAAGACAAGTGACAAGTAACAATCAAATAAAGTGAAATAAATCTTTGTTGTAATAGCAATGCCTACTTGTTATATGCGAGGAGTAATTTTGCTAAGAAACCATAATGCTGCTGGTATAGTATTATTTTTTATTAACAACAAAATTATATAAAAAGTGTGGTAGAAAAATATCTAAAGCATCTTACTGCTTTTCTGCCATGAGAATTAGTGTAATAAAAGCAATTTATTGCCATTAAATTGGAAACTAATGGAATTTGAGTGGATTACTTCAATTGGCCAGCAGTATATATGAGGGCAGTATATATGAGGGCAGTCTATAACCGGTTTGAACATGAGAACATAACTTTTTCTTCAAAATTCCATTTTATTTCTCGACATGGTCTCCGTTTAGCTCAATACACTTAGCCCAACATTTTTCCAATTTCATTAAGCCATCCTTGTAGTACGCTTTATCAAGCCCTCGAAAATATGCATCAGTTTCCCATTCAACTTCCTCATTTAATTTGAATCTCCTTCCATCAAGCCATTTTTTCAGGTTTGGGAACAGGAAGTAGTCACATGTAGCTAGATTAGGAGAATATGGGAAATGCAGAAGCAATTCGTAATGTAGTTCATCCAATTTCTGTTGAGTTTTCCATGATGTGTGAGTTGGTGCATTGTCATGATGATAAAGCACTTTCTTTTTTGCCAAATCTAGTCATTTTTTCTTTATTTCAACATGCAATCGGTCCAGCAATACCACATAATAATTTCCTATGATTGTTTTGTGCATTTTAAGATAATCGATAAGTATTACACCTTGTGCATCCCAAAAAACAGTCACCAAAACCTTTCCAGCTAATGCAACCACCTTTGCTTTCTTCGATACACTTGAACCAGCTTCAACCCATTGTTTTGATCGTTGTTTTGTTTCAGGTGTGTAGTGGTGGATTCATGTTTCATGTATGGTTATGAATCTATAAGAAAATTCATCTGCATTACGTTGAAACATCACCAAATATTGATTTGAAATAACCATACGATTGCATTTTTGTTCGATTGTCAACAAACACGGCACCCATCTTGCTGACAGCTTTTTCATATGTAAATGTTCATGCAAAATATTACCCACATGTTCTTTTGAGATCTTTATGATGTCAGCTATCTCATACACTTTCACTCATAGATCTTCCAAAAATGATATCATGGATTATATTGATCATTCCTTTGGTGGTTACTTCGATTGATTGATCTAAACGATGTTCATGAATTGTGCTTGTACGACCACATTTAAATTCTGCAAACCAATAAATCGCAGTTGAATTCGCTGGAGCAGATGTGCCATAATATTTATCAAGCTTTTGCTTTGTTTCTTTCATGGTTTTTCCACCCAAAAAGTAGTGCTTAATCAATGCACAAAATTCATTTTTATCCATTATTTAACACAATCACAAGTTGTTTGCTTTTTATGGCTGTCAAACATAAACTAAATGATATATAACACTAAAAATGTACATGCAGCCCACTAACAGATTGTATTTGACAGATGTGATATACATTAGGTGATCAGTGATGTCATCTCTTGGAAACCGGCTAATTCTCAGACCGCCCTCGTAATAATTTAAATAAAATACAATTAAACTGTTAAAATAAGCAAACCAACATGCGAGGTCTAATCATAGTGTTTGATACTGCTGAATTTATACATATTATCTTTCCCATCTAAATGTTCGACCTCATTTGGTGTAACAGTTAGCATAATTGCCTCTATGACCAAAAGACGCAGGGTCAAACCTGGCTAAGATCGGTAAATTTTTCAAGCTAACTATTCTTTTGTACTCTTTTGCATATGCAGTAATTATTTTGATGGTTTTTCTGATTTCGTTTACGCAATGAAACTTGCTAAAGTGAAAATTCATTACATTGTTGAGTTTCAGTTTTTTATGTGCAGGGAGCAATATCTAGATTTTTAAATATATTAAATTCATACACAAGCAATATTACATTGCATTAATGTTGTGTAAATTAAGGAAAAAATGGTGATTCATTTAAAGCAGTAAATTAGATTACTATACAAATCTTTCTTTTCTAACTCAAATCTAATGTCATAAATTTTTAGGAAAAGATTGGTTTCATTTTTCAAGCATGTCGCAAACTGTTCCACATTTTTCAGATATGTATTTCACTGTTTCTTCATAAGTTTTTTTTTCAAATAACTTTAACAAAAATTTTGTTTAATGACAATGAACAATAAAATTACAGTTAAATTCTCAACTAAGTACTTATTGCATTATTAAATCCTACAAATTTGTCACTTAAAACACAAATATTTTATTAAATATGCTGGCATTAATAAACATTGTTAGCAATATTAAAATGAAATAATAAACAGGACATTTTGTATTTGATAAAATAATTATATATTGTTATAGTAAATTTTGCTAGGAAAATTCCAATGAAAATTATGTATTTAAATTTGGCACATGTAATTTAAGGAAGTTTAATATAGGAAATATATAAGTTTGTTTCATTAAAAATAGAAAAGCCCCAAAAGTCAGTTTTACATAAGAAAATTTGATCAAGGTCAGAGAGTTTAAATGTTATTTTATGTAAAATTTAAATAAAACAAAGGATTCTAAGTAATGTAAATTAGTTTAGTTGTGGGTTAATAAGAAAATGATAATGAGGAAAATTAATTTTAGGATTTAGACAGCTGTTAATTATGCAAAATTTCAAAATAAAAATTAACAAGTTATGCAAGTAAAATCAATAATTAAATAATTTAAAAAAAATATTGTAAAAACTTTAAGATAAGTAGCAGTAAACAAAGTGCAAAGTGGAAATGCGTGAAATGGGCTTGATTAAGTAAGTTTGCAAACGACATATGCACCGGAAATCTGTTATGCATAAATAGTAAAAGAGAAGGGGTGAAAATAAGCTAATGTAAAATTTCAAAAGAAACATGATGACATTAATGCAGAAAAAAATTACCAAAAGTAATCAAACATCTGAATTTTTTTGTGGCCTATACAGACATCATTTCAATGAGAATTAAGATAAACAAAAGTAAATTATTGTGCAATTTTATATTAAATAGTTATACCACGTTGGTAACAAAAGGCTCTAGCAAATGGCCATCTTGCTCAAGTATAAGTTTGTGGCTGACATGCACAAAAGATGAAGAGGAAAACTTACCAATAATTGCATTATATTTAATATAAATTAATTTTGTTTATTTCAAAATACATAGCATATAGTTAGAGTGGCATTATTGTGTCGGGTAAATTTAGAAATTTGTGAGATATCACTATAGAGTCCAGCTTAAAAATGTCGATTGTAAACAAATTATATTTATTATTTTAACAAAACGAAAAATTGCTACAATTAATTAATGTTAGAATAATAGTGCAAATAGTAAATTTTTAACTTTTGTTGAAACTTTAAGCACCTTAATCATGAGCTGATCAAAACAGCAATCAATAATAAAATGTTTTCAATAAAATTTGTATCACACAAACAAATTTTATTGTGATTGATCTTACAGCTCCTGTTGAGATATAAGATTGTACACAACAAGAAATAGTAGTAATTTTGTCATTTACAGAATTAAAATAAAGTGCATTCAATAAAATAAATAATTTAATTAACCTGAAATATTTAATGTGTTTTATTAACAATAAACAACTTTTGCTAACATTTTTTGTTTGTTATTCCTGTTACAAAGTGGTCTATGTATATATAACTGTACTGTATTTTTCAATAAAATGGAATGTTATAATTAAAACACAAAACTGTCTACATTTAGTGTATAAGTTACAAATATAAATACCATTTTTACTAAAGTTGCTATTAAAATGTGTTCCAGTTCTCATTTCTGAATTAGTTTACTGCACAACCTGCAAACTTACATTTGACAAGTTGTAACAATAAATCAAAAGTGTAGATATGATCGCTTCTACAGTTTTGTACATAGATTTGTATATATAAAAAGTTCAGCCAAGCTTTAGTTGCACTTGCGTGATTTGTTATATCTATATTATTTTTTCTACTTGTTAATATTGAAATATGTCATTTACACATCGATTGCAGTGGTTGAAATTCCATTTCAATAGCTACAGTAGTTGAAATTTCATTTAAATAGCTAGTGTGGTTGAAATTGATGACTATCATTTGTTATAAATACACACAATACAAAATAGCATGCTATAATGTATTTCTATATAAAAATCAACGTTACCTTAAAACATAATTCAATTGTCAATGCGTAATTCGTACATAGTGTGCAGTTTACACAATAAAGTTCTATTTTCAATTTATTTCAGAATTTCGTAGGAAAAATAGTATATCCAATGCGTGGAAGAAGGCATTTCAACTGCTCGAACATTTTTTCACTTGCTCAATGGCTATGCCATCTTGTTCATGAAGAAAAACTATCTCAGTTGAAATACAACTTCTTCCTTTTGTTGCATAATATACTATTCCTACTTTCGCTTAGAGCAGTGGTTAGCAATATTTTTTTCATAAAGAGCTATTTTTACAATTATATGTACCAAAATGATGCTTATTGAACCACACATTATTTTACTCTATGCGTATGGTAAGGTACAACATGATCACTGATTTGTTTACAAAATTTTTTGAATACGGGAAGTTTTGAAATGTTAGGACTCTGACTTATGCTTCAAAATTTGTAGGAAATAGTTCAACTAATAGTATTAACCACAATTTGTGCTGTTGCTGTTACTATTTGTTGGCATCAAGTTTATCAATTTCATAGTTTAATTGCTTAACAACTGTAGTGTTTGTTGTAAGGCGCTCTGTTGTGTTTAACTTTAAAAATTAGATTTTTACAAAATATGGTACATTGAATATCCAAAAATTCTGACTTGTTAGAAATTGTGTCTAATCGGATTTGTTGTAGCACTTTTAGAATTCAAATTTAAGCTGCACTAAAGAAAACTAGAAATACTTGACAAAAATTTACATAAACATTTCCATCACAATGTAACAAAATAGTTGAATTGTGTTGAAAAATACAAAAAATCTTATAAGTTCAGTAAACTCTAGATTTGCATTGCATTTATTGCAGTTCTTACATTTATTTCATGCAGTTTGTTATCCTAATTAAAAAATTTACATAAACTGGGATTTATGGAAACATATGAAATATATTCTACTGTACATTAGTTGCAGTTTAGTCTGAAATTATTTAATCCAATTGATTAATATTTTAACAAAGTCTAAAATATGCTATGCATTTATATACACTTTTAAGGAATTAAATTGTACTTAAACGATTGATTATACTTATTTAAATTTAATTTATTTTATCAAAATATTCCAAATTTTATTTATCATTTACTTGCATTAAAATCATTACATTAACCAAATGAAAATTCCAACTAAAATTTTAATTTAAGCATACCTTAAAATTAGTACCTTGCAAAATATCACATCCAAACCCTATTATAACCAACCCAACCAATTCAGAGTCCAACAACAACAGCAGCAGTGCCAAACGTCATCGTCACAGTATTGCTGGGCAGATGAGCTACTTCAAGCTGTTAGGATTGAATTGTGGTGTTCCTTTGGCAATTAAGAAACTGACAGGTGGAAGTACCAACTCCCTTTTTTCAACAGCAGTTATATCGGGTAGCTCCAGTGCTCCAAATTTACGAGAAATGATACCCAGTACAGCAAGTGCGTCAGGTAAGCTATTTCATTAAAATTGAAAATATTTTTGTTTCTGTATATTTTTTATACAAAAAAAATTGTTATGTAAACTTGTCTAAAATTATAAGATAATATTCAAGTATTAAAGGCTTCAAATAAAGGATAGTGAAGTTGGTAGTTTTCATCTAGTACCAAAAAGGTAAGTAATAACAAAAACACTATCTTGAATTGAAATAGTTCAGGAACAAATTTATATGATATTAATTAACAATGTAACTAAGCTCACAAAAACTCTGCAAAATACACTCAACTTGATCAATCAGAAGTTTTTTATTTAAGTGTAAAAAGCGGCAAAAAATTAATACATATTTATAATTCTTAAGAATTTTCTTACATTTATTCTTAACTTAATTGCTGGAGAAACATTTTTGCATTATCATTTTACTTCATAATTGTTACA
Organism: Phrixothrix hirtus; assembly: GCA_024586415.1. Classification (NCBI taxonomy): domain Eukaryota; kingdom Metazoa; phylum Arthropoda; class Insecta; order Coleoptera; family Phengodidae; genus Phrixothrix; species Phrixothrix hirtus. Next base: position 14,151 of record JAHWXV010359896.1, on the reverse strand, counting down.
AGCTTGATTAATAGGTTCTATTTATTATTAGTCATTCTTGTAACATGAGACTCATCAAAAAATGATTGTAAGTTAATACTGAGCCCAAATGAGAACTACTCCCAGAAAAATCTTAAAGATCGAAACATGTGATTGGTAAACAAATTTTGGTTAGACCTCACAAAATATTTTGCAGCTTTGAAAATGTTACAAACTTATTTTTCTTCAAAAATTGTAATTCGTTCAAAAGTTATAACAATTTGCAGATCAAAATATTCAAAAGCACTACTTCTGAACAGATTAAGAGTTTTTTGATGAAATTTGAAATCTGTCAATGAATTTTTATGTAAATTAAAGCAACGGATGGTTTGCAACATTTTCTAAGTAGTGAAATATTCGATAGGCCAGACCAGAATTTATTTACAAATCGCAAACTTGATCGTCAAGATGGCCGTAGTATTAACTTTCAATAATTTTTGTATAGATACCATGCTGAAAACATGGAAATCTACCATACAAAAAATTCTAAAACCTGCTAGTCAGTATTAGTCAGTATTAATATAAAATTTAATACATTGAGGTTAAGTTTATAAATTTAAACATGGATATTTTTTACATTTTATGTATCAAAAATTTTTCTACTTTTATAATTGAATGTTGGTTATTAACATGTAACTCCTTTTAGGTTTTTTTGAACTTGGTAGAATTGTTTATGAATGCCTTAATACTAAAATATTACTTTATGAAAATGCTGCAAATGTCTGCCTAAGGTTTGTATTATATGATTTATTTTTCATATTATAATTAACTTGCCAAGATTAATATAATATGAACCTTGTGTGATGTTCCAATTATTAATTCAGATGTTTTAACTGTTCTTACTCCTATTAAGAATCAATAATTCATGTGTTGGCCTTTTTTAATTATAACCACTAAGGTTAAGTAATTGTTAGAAATTTTTGGTTTATAATTTTCAGTAACAATTTAACAGCACCCTCGATTCTATAATTTTACATGGTAATTTTTTTTTAATTTCTCCTGGACTTCACATGTCTTTACATCTTTAATGTTTTTGGATATATAATGCTAATTTAAAAATTAAAGAAAACGTTCAAATGATTTGTTTTTTCATATTCACCCTAATACCTTAATTGCTGTTTTAAAACATACCATTTTTCTTAACCTTTGATGAACTTTTTAGAAAACCTTTTCATATGACATATGCTTAAATATAGTTATAAATAAGTCTTCCAATGCCTTCTAGATTTCATTATTAGGTAATTCTCTATTACAACTTCACTTTTTGAAAATTTTTTAAATCTGTACTATACTGCTTAATTTTTATTTTTGGTGTTAAGCACTTCGTTTCAAAAATCGCATCCCAAAAGAAATAATTACAGTATGTTGCTATGTTCTTAACAACTGTTTTCTTTATGTTAATATACAGACTGATTTTAAAATCCACCGACAAACTTTAACATAATACTGTAGAGGCTTAACCATGTCCATTAATAAGAAAATCCCATAAAATAGATGACTTTTTTGGAAGAAATTGAAAATGTCCACTGTTTGAGAACTACTGGAAAATGTGTATACAAATGAGTATATCTAAATGACATTCCAATATCAACTAAATGTCAGTGAGGAAATAACATGTTATTCAATAATATCGAAATACTATAGCTGTATTTGTTTGTGTAAAATTAACCTATTTCAATACACAATGACCTACAATTTTATTTGTTCATATTTTGTGGAGACAAAGATTGCATTTAATATTTATAAGAACATTCAATTATAATAAATAATTAATGAATTTATAGGTCTTCCCAACTTTATATTTATTAAATATGAACCCAAATTCATTTAAAAACAACTTCAATTAAATGCAATTATACTAAACACCATGTCCAAATTTTTATAAGTACCATCAGTTTGATAATTTATTTTCAGATCATTTTAATTTTTAGAATTCGTAAAAAATTGTAAAGGATTTTTCATTGTTATAAGACATTCTTTTATATATAAATTTCCACCTGTACATGATGCATGAGCTTGCAGAGGATAACTGATTGTCGAGTATAATTTGCAGACATTATGGTGGATAGGATTAATTAGAATCCTTAATTGTTATCAACGATTTTTTTTATGATAAAGCCACCTTCTAGCTTTCTGTCCAAATTAAGAGACAAATAACACTAATCCTTATATTAATTAATTTCAACTACTTATTATTAATATTTATTTTATAAAGATGTCATATTTAAAATCACATCATCATATTATTGTATTTTTGGTCTTTTATTAATCTATTTAGATATTTATTAAACAATTTTGTGTATTAACATTTATATCCAGTAAACAGTTGTACAGGTTGGCCAAACTTTGATGTTTTAAAGGGAAACTCAAAAGCTACAAAATATATATGTAGAAAAATGAATATTGTATTCCCAAATTTTCATTGTTCGAGTTTGCATGCAAAGGAAAAAAGGTGTCCAACAATTCTAAAAAAAAAAGGGTGGAATAAGTTACACAGCTTATAATAAATCAGGTGATTATGATCAAATTCAAATTTAATCTTCTTAATAAATTATGCTGATGCAGTGTTTGATGTGGATTCCAAGTAACCTTGGCTGATGTGGTCTTAACCCATACATTAAATTAGGAGTAACAAAACGTTTGGTTGAAGAAAATTACAAACCGTCACTTAGAGTTGCAATGAAGTATGCCGAAAAAAGTAACTTATTTAGTTCCCAAAACTTTTCAAGGGCAGGTAGTATGCCTACTATCAAATTGATAAATACACCATAAAAAGAAACTCAGTGATAGCATGAATATTGAATTCAAGATGTAAAAATTAACTACACAAAATCTTACATTTTTAAAAAGAAATTTAATTCTCTTACAAACATACCCAACAAAATAAAGTTTTAAAGCTGATGTCTTGTAACTTCGTGTGAAGCATAACTCAAGTGGAATAAGCACTATATCATTGTTTATCACTTGCATCCACACATTTTCATGCTTAGGATGGAAGACTTCAGATTGAAATGAAATGCGCAACTCTAGCACCTATTTGTTATAATGTGCATTGACACCTTTTACCTTGTCAATGCTATAATTTCTCCTCGAAGGTGGACAGGTTTACAAGAATATAATATCATGAACATGTGCTATATTGGCATATGCATTGAATGTAAAAACTTAAATGAAATTATTTAGCTGGTTAGAAATTATTCTGAAATTTACACGAAAAATATAATTATAATTAAATTGGACAACCAGTAATGTCTTTTAAAATAACTAATTAGTATGTTTTGTAAAACTATAATTTAAAATAACCAATTATCACTAACTCTCCCATACACAAAATGTAACACTTCAAAATCAATGTATTGGTATTTATAAAAAACACCTAAACAGTCAATGGAATTCCAAAATTCTGAATAATCTTAATATCGAAGAACATTCGAAAAATTTACTTTGGTATGAGATAATTGGATAGGAAGTAATAAGTAGGTGAAGTGACCACTATGGTCACTAAATTTGACACTTTTAGATTTTTATAGATGTTTAAAAGACAACTTATATAAAAAAAAGAATAATATTCATGAATTGAATCAAAATGTTATAAAATGTGTGAATTCTATATCAAATATTGATATTTATAATCCAATTCATAGTGTCTTAAAGAAATGTAATGTGTGCATCAGTTTGAAAGATTAATTTAAATTCTAAATTTGTAACTTTTGGTTTTGCCTTCTTAAATAACATAACTGAAGAAATTTTTTTAATCGTTCAAAAATAAATTTATAAGGTTGTTGACTTTTTGTATAGCAATTGAAGTATCTTTTTGACATGTCAAAGTTGTTATTACTTTAAATAAAAAATTCCAACATCAAATTTTTCTTCAAAAGCCATAACAACAAATTAATTTAATAAAAAAATATGTGATAATTCATTGATAGGCACCTTGACATTATTCTTAACGTCAACATTAACACTTCTAAAAAAAATTAAGTTAAAAAAATTTGAAAAATTTTATCCTAATGTATAGTATAGTGAAATTAATTTCTTGTTAATTTAATAAAAATTTGTTAGTACTTTGTTAATTATCACTTAAATTGTTGCTATAATTATATGTGATATCAAGATCCTTACAGGCAAGTGACATTTAAAAGATCGCACCTGGATCTTGACATTTCAGTCGCTGTTCTAATTTTCTCCCTGGGCCACCATACTGAGAGTCTGGAATGTGCATTTCAAGGGGCAACTTGCTGATAAGAGAATTTATAATGCCCTTACTAACTTTTGCTTTTTTTTAGCAGTTACTCATTTGCCATTATGAACCATTATGTAAAATATTTTAACTTATGCATTTATATCAAAAAAAAAGAACAACAATTAAAATTTAACTTTTTTATTATCATTCTTATTATTTTCATATCACTCTACTAACAATTACATTTTCATTTAATATTTAAAAATTTCTGCTAGTCCAATGCCTTTAACACAACGTTTCTATAATAATATTATGTCTCACAGGTTTCTATGAATTAAAAACTCGAATTATAAAATTATATAACTATCTATTTTTAAAATATACTTAAACGTATAGCTCTATAATTTCATAATTTTTGATTAATACACAGTTTTTTTTACATTTTTATCAAATTAACAAGAAATCAATCTTTCCTTGTATACATCAGTATGGATTTTTAGATTTTTTATACTTTTTTCTGTTATCTTTTGGGTGTGAATATTGACCTTAAAATGACAAACTGTTATTAAAAAAATTTAATAACATTCCAGGCAACTGGCCACATTGCATCCAATTAAAAAGATAATAAAAACTCCTTAAATAAGTTGCAAATTACAATCATAACTTTATGTTTAATTTAAAAATAGATGACATTTAAAATCCACCGTCATTTTATTCTGCCTATATGAGAATGTATAAATAGTTTTTTCTAAATTTACAAATAACATCAATATTTTTCAAAAAATTAAAAATTCAAATTTTTGTTTGTAGTTTGAAGACAAAAGACAGCAAATATTTTGGTTTTCACCATTAAGTTTATCCCAAAAAAAAAGAGATTTTGCCCATTCTGTATAGAAAATTCTTAATCTGTGTATTACATTTTAGTTTTTGTTTTCTGTTATTCTGCCCATATTGAACGTAAATATTTAAAGAACAACAATACTTAAAACCTACCATCACTTGTGTGAAAAATGGAAACAGGGGTAAACTATTTTTTATTTTTGAAATAAACTGGTGTTTACCAAATGATTAGATTTACTATTAGTTTTTTTTAATTCCAAATTGACTTTTCATACAACATAGAATGATTTTAAAACACATAGGGATAGTTCTAAATCAAGAGAAAAAAATTTCTTTAAAAGAATTCCTTGTCATTTTGAGAAAACACGCTCTAAGATTGCTTGGAAGCTACAGAGATAGCAGACAACTCAACATGTTTTAAATGAATAAACTATAAATGCATGAACCAGTGGTTATGTCATTCTAAAACGGTAAATGGGGATATTAATTTCATTTATAGCTTTGCACTGATTTACTAACATTGTATAAAATATTAAATTATCAGAATTTTTGTGTTTTATCACATGTTTTTAAACAATAGGTCTTATGTTTTTCATTACCAAAGTGTAATAATTTTTAGTTTTGTGTATTTATGAATGCAATTACATTAAGTTGTAAATTTAACTGCATGTTTATGTAATTAATAAATAGATTAACTAATATTGAAATGACATTATGGCATGTCATTACCTTTAAAAGGGTAGCACTTCAGCTCTTATTGTATTGATCTTATCCAATATTGCAAGTTGAGAAAGATCAAAGAAAATATTTTTTAATTCTAAAATGGAATACAGGAAACAAATGGAGTTTAATTGTTTTGATTTTGAGAAGTTTAAAATCGTACACATAATAATAAAAGGATGTCTTATAACAATGCCAAATCCTTTACAATTTTTTATGAATTTTAAAAATTAAAATGGGCTGAACAGCAAATTATCAAAATTATGGAACTTATAAAAATTAGGATATGGTCTTTAGTATAATTGAATTTGTTTAAATAAATATTAAATGTTAAATTTTTGCATAAAATATGAACAGGTAAAGTTATAGGTCATTAGGTTAGTTTTAAACAAATAAATAAATACAGCTACAATAATTTGATATTATTACACATGTTATTTACTCTGTAATATGTAGTAGAAATTGGATTGTATCTAGATAATTCATTTTTATATACCTATACATTTTCTGGCAGTTCTCAAAAATCAACATCTTTTACTTTTTAGGCTTCTACAATACTGTGTTAAAGTTTGTCAGTGGATTTTAAAATCACCCTATATAAATAATGAAACAATTTTTGCCAATATCTTTCAGTAAATTGATTGCTCTCAATGCACTTTTCATTAAAAGCAAGGTAGAAATTCCAGCAAGCTATTGCCCTTGTAACTTTAGTTACATCTAGTCTCTACATTAGAAAAAGAAAGACCCCAGTAATTAAAAATATAATATCAATAATACCAAATATCAAAAATTTTTGTTTACTTTAATAATAAGAGTATTTATTATCCAACAGAATAAATCCAATTACGGTATAACTTAAACTAATAATACATGTAATAAACATAAATGGAAATAAAGAAATGGCATTAAATAAGTTGCTAAAGATGGTGAAATACTGAAATTACAAATAAATGTGTTATGCAACAAGACTTTAATGTTGATTAATACTTCTTTCACTTGTTTTAACCCTAGTCAAGTTGAAGTGTGTCCATTAGTCACATTATCATGTTTAAATATAGATATTTAAGAAATGTTACTAATGTACTTACGGTATGTTCATCAGTGACTTTCAACAAGTGATAAAAAAATTTTATTTCTTAATTTATGTAATAATGTAAAATGAGATATAAAGTTACATAAACATTTACAGTGTGTCCAAAAAACACGCCCTGACTGATGCTTACATACACCTGTAAGTTAGCTGAAAACAGTAATTTTGGGGATAATGACTCCACTGAGAAAAATAAACACTATCTTACATGAGGCTTCAATTGTTTATGATTAGTAATGCTCAGATTATTTTATTTCCATAGTTTATACTGATCTGTTGTGTATTTTGTGTACAGTAGACCCCCCTATAGCCCAGGTTCATATAAGATGAATTCATATAACATGGCGGAAAAATTGTGATTGTGTTCGTATAACACACTAAAAGAGGCTTGTATAACACAGTAAAATAATGAGACAGCTGTTATGATTTTATTGCATTTTACCTCCAATAATTGATATAACTTTTGACTGGTAACACTAAATGTCATTGTGCTTCTCAAATTTCAGGGAAACCTCATTTTTAGAGGAGATCATCTCAGTTTGTTTCTAGTTGTAAGGCACATTAAACGTGCCTGAAAAACTTTTATATCATATGATTATTCAACTTCAATTTAAGGGAAAAAAGTTTTGGGAAAATAAATCTTTACGAAATAAACCCGATTTCATCTAGAGGAAGTACATATTTTATATCTCTGGTATATACATACTATCAATTAAGCTGTGTTTAAAGTCGTGTGTTCAATAAATTAACATGGAGCATATCTATTGTGTTATATGGGGGTCTAAAGTAAATTTTTGTGATGAGATATTTATATTTTACTTTTTCCTTAGTGACTTTGGAAATACTTTTATATCAACTATTTATCAGACGTAGAGAATCTGGAAGATATCGAGGACAGCAGTGTGAGTAGTGTGTTAGTGAATCAGAGAGACCTGTACTGAAAATGTTGCCTCTGAAATAGAAGATTATCAAAACAGTTCAGAGAAATCTCATGATCCAGATAATTCTGCATCTAGGGATACTAATGATTATTTGTTTGGCAAAGATGGGATCAAGTTGTATAAAACACTGTTTTCAAGTTGTCATGTCCTCTCAAGAAATATTATCAGAGGTGCTATAAATAAGGTTGTTTTATCACCTGGAAAAGTATTGGAAGAGTCCCTCAATAAATTTAATCTTATTATGGATCAATCCATGTTTACGATATTGTAGAATTTATTAATCAAGAGGCACATCATATACATCAAATAAATCCCCAGTTGAAATGAAATTATTGCAATGCCCTGGAAGTATAAGCTTTTTTTACGTTGCTAATAATGACTAGTCATTTGAAGCAGAATAAGATGAGTTATGTCATGTTTTGGAATATTTTTAGAACCACAATGAGTTTATCAAGATTTAAATTGTTACTAAGGTGCTTATATTCTGATAATAAAGTCACTAGAAGAGACTGCAGAACTGTTGAATAAATCACAATTTTGGAAAGTATTTATACTGGGGGAAAATCTCACTGTACATGAGAAAGTAGTACCATGTAGAGGTCATTCTTCTTTTTCAAAATTTGGTGGTTGTGACTCAAGTATCACTTATCCTTTGAATGGTATACCATATTTAGAAAAAGCACAAGTAGTTAAATCTTGAAGTAATATAAATTGTAACATTATATGTGATAATTATTTCATGAATCACAACTTAGCTCGGTTTTCATTTTCTAAAAAACTTGCAATAGTAGGAACTCTAAGAAAAAATAAAAGTTTCTTGCCACCACAGTTTTTGGCGACCAAAGGTCGGAAAGTGAACTAAGTTACTTTTGGATTTACCAAAAATTTTACTCTTTTACCACATGTGTCTAAACCTCAAAAATGTGTGCTTTTATTGTCTAGTATTCATTACATAGTATCCATTGACTAAGAAAAAATATATGCCAGAAATTATATTATATGAAACAAAAGATGGTATAGATATGTTAGATCAACTTGTTTAGGAATATATAATAAAATGCAAATCAAATTTCTGGCTATTTGCTTTCTTTATGGATGCAATGGATTGTTGGGGCTGGAGACGCTAGACAATGGCACAACTCTGAAGGACCACCAGTAGGTTTTAATGTGATACTGAACACATGTGGTTCATAAAACGCAGCCTGGACAATGCCAATGCTTAAAACCATAAAGTTTGCAAACTGGGAATTTACCTAATGTAAATCTAACAAAGCGAGGAGTTACCGAACGTATATCTAACAAACATGGGAAGTACCTATTTGTAATCAATAAAACTATTGCTAATACGATGACAATTTATAATAAATTAGCATTTAAGAATGCAGCATATAAATATGAAAGTAAAATATATGAAAATACAAAATACAGGTATGAATGTGTACACAAAACAAATAAATCTAATATTAAATCTACTTACCACAAATTCTTGTTGAACTGAGGTGTATGTTAGTTTTGGTATACAATGAAAGGATGATAAGAACTGGATATTAAGTTGGAAAGAACTAGGATATTTAATACCTCAAATTCGGCTAAATATGTAAAATATTAACAATGAAATGCGGCAAACTTAAGACAAAATGCGATAACCATTTTAGAAACAACAAAAATGCTATATTACAAGATGACAATATGACGCTAATAATCTTATGAAGAATTATTATAAAGTGGTGCATGAACCTAAAAATTCACTTAAGATGTATGCACAAATAAAAATGCATTAAGATTAATGTGCTAAGTAAATATAAATCATAGATACGTAAGTTAAATAAATTGAATTTACTGATTTATGGTATGCAACCAATGTTACATCACTATTTATTATATTAGAATAATGGTGCGAATTTCACTAAAAGGCCTAAACAAAGGCATTGCTGCATACATAGTTTATACAAGTTTATATCAAGATTGGAACACAAAGAAGAAGTACAAGTGCCAAATTGACATATAAATATGTTTTTTAAAACTGACCATATATCAAATGCATTATAAAGTACTACAAGGGTGTTCATATTTAAAAAGAAGTTAACGTTACATAATATAAATCTAAGAAAATGATAACAATTTTTTAGTAATTGATGAATATGTAATTAAAGTTAAGTTTCATGTCAAAAATAATTCCAAGGTCTTTATAGTCCTTCAGTCTATTCAATGTAGCACCACTGACACTATAATTATAAATTAAAGTACTCACTCTCCTAGAAAATGATAGGACACAGCACAGAAGGAACTCTGCATATATGCGGCTGGCACTTGCATTTATCTAGTTTAGTGTGGAAGTTAGAGCTGTGTGGTTGTGCCAGCACTTGACTAATGTCTATTTTAATATTTAGTAGTTTTGCAGTTGCTATTTATTGTTCACCATTGTTGTCTTACATATTTTTAAAAATGGCCACCATCAGAACAAATTCCTAGACTCTCTAATGTAAAAATGAGACGTGAATAAAATGTTGGAAGAGTCTGTTTTGTTAAATGTAATAGAAGGAAGTGAAAGTGAATTTAGTGATTTAGATTGTGAGGATAATGGATTACCCTGTAAATCAAGAAGCTTTGGAGAGTGATGATAGTGTAGAACAAAACCTTCATGAGTCATTGCATGATGTTGCAGAATCAAGAAACAGACAAATGAAGTCGGAGATTTAGCATCATTTATTATTAATTAATATCAGAACACTAAAATTTGGATTTTTCACAAGCTCCTAGGTGGCATGTGCATTGGAACATGTTAAACAAGCTATTAATATCATGCTGGATTATATCAATTACTTTTCTAAACATATTCATCAGTATATAAGAGGACTTTCTACCTAAAATTATCACAAACAGCATTTATAGATAACATAAACAGTAATGGCCCTAAATTGGAACCTTGAGGTGCTCCAATTATGAATTTATAGGATAAACATCAAGCCCTACCATATTCAATAACTTGCAAACGGTTACTTAAATATATGTAACATTTATGATATTGCCACTTAAATTAAACTTGGGAAGCATAAAGTATTTTCTCAAATGCTTTGCTAATATCAATGTATATTACATCTGTTTGGAACTGTTCATCCTAGTTTTCAGAGACCTGTGTTGTCTTTATTAAATTAGTAGTTATAGAATGACCAGATATGAATTCACATTGTTAAACTTTATAGAACATTTTATATTAAAATATATTTATTTACCCAATATGTCTTTAACAATGTTTGCGAAATTAGTTAAAACTACAATTGGGCAATAATTATTAATTAGAGTTCATTTGCTGGATTTAAAAACGGGTACTATTTTAACTCATTTCTAAACAAATTAATCTCCAATTGTAACTCCAGAAAATTGGGATCTATAGCCGCAGAGCTAATGCAACTCTAAATGGACAGATGTTTTCATTTTTGATCTAATGTTAACTTGCTTCATTTTAAATGTTTAGTGAAAATTTTTTCACTGAATCAAGTAAGATGTTTTGTGAATAATCAATTTTCTGTTAGATCGAACCATTCCATTCATTTTTGCTATGTGCTTGAAATCAAATGGCATCCAGACTTTTTCCCATTATCAATCAATTCAAATCACTTTTGAAGGCAATCAAACTACTTGTACCCAGTCTTCAGGATTACTGTTCTATTTTGGTAAACTATATTTAACATTTTATCTGTTTCTTTTGGATATTTTCCAAGCTGAAAACAAAATTTAATATTCACACATTGTTTGTGATCCATTTTTGCAACAAAGTGTTGTAAAGACAGCAATTAAAATTAAACAGATTGAGCTGATCAAGCTTGCTAAAGAAATCGCTTCAGTGTACGTTCAATGACCTGTTATTTGATAATCTTAACCCATGATAAAATGCTTTATTCATTTTGTAAACAACTCTGAATGAATATATCTTCCATCAAATTACATGCAAATGAGTTCTAGAGAACAGCCCTTGTATGAATTGGCTTTCATGAGATCAATATGCAAGTTTTTTAACATCACTAATTGTAAAACTGAAGAAGCATTCCCTAAGTTATAGAATTTAGTTAAATAATCTTCAAGGTTTTTTAGGAAGATCAGATAATTGATCATTAATTTGCCCTTTTGTTTGTACTTTCTGTCCCAATATATGAGGACGGTCTGATAAATAGCCAGTTTGAACACGAGAACACAACTTTTTCTTCAAAATTTAATTTTAGTTCTCGACATAGTCTCCTTTTAACTCAATACACTTAGTCCAATGTTTTTCTGATTTCATTAGGCCATCCTTGTAGTACTCTTTATCAAGTCCTCAAAAATATGCATTCAACTTCCTCATTTGATTTGAATCTCCTTCCACCTAGCCATTTTTTCAGGTTTGGGAGCAGGAAGTAGTCACAGGGAGCTAGATCAGGAGAATATTGTGAATGCGGAAGCAATTCGTAACATAGTTCATCCAATTTCTGTTGAGTATTACATGATGTGTGAGCTGGTGCATTGTTATGATGAAGAAGTACTTTCTTTTTTGCCAAATGTGGTCATTTTTTTCTTTATTTCAAGGTGCAATCTGTCCAGTAATGCCACATAACAATCTCCTGTGATTATTTTTTGCATTTTAAGATAATCGATGAGTATTACAGTGCATCTTAAAAAACAGTCGCCAAAACCTTTCCAGCTGATGCAACCACTTTTGCTTTCTCCGGTGCACTTGAACTAGCTTCAACCCATTCTTTTGATTGTTGTTTTGTTTCAGGTATGTAATGGCGGATTCATGTTTCTTGTATGGTTATGAATCTACGCAAAAATTCATCTGCATTATGTTAAAACATGTCCAAACATTGCTTTGAAATGACCACACAATTGCATTTTTGTTCGATTGTCAACAAACGCGGCACCTATCTTGCTGACAGCTTTTTCATATGTAAATGTTCATGCAAAATGTTGCCCACACATTCTTTTGAGATGTTTACGATGTGAGCTATCTCATGGGCTTTAACTCGTAGATCTTCCAAAACAATATCATGGATTTTATCGATCATTTCTTTAGTGGTCACTTCGATTGGTCGACCCGAACGATGTTCATCAATTATACTTGTATGACCATGTTTAAATTCTGCAAACCAATAAATCACAGTTGAATTCGCTGGAGTAGATGTAGCATAATATTTATCAAGCTTTTTCTTTGTTCCTTTCATGGATTTTCCATGCATAAAATAATGCTTAATCAATGCATGAAATTTGTTTTATCCATTATTGTAACACAATCACAAGTTGTTTGCTTTTTATGGCTGTCAAACATAAATTAAATGACATATAGCGCTAAAAATGTTTATGCAGCCTACTAATAGATTTTATTTGACAGAAATGGTATACATTCTGTGATCAGTGGCGCCATCTCTTGGAAACTGGCTATTTATCAGACTGCCCTCATACCTCTTTTTAGTTGGTCATTTGTATACCATTTGAACGTAGGTTTGGAAATACTGTATTTTTGTCATTATTTGTTAAAACTAATTTTCCACTCTTGTACTCTATTAATGCTTGTTTCATATTGTAGCGGCCACTTTATCTTCAGCTCAGCAATAATAAAATTACAAAGTAATTATACAAATCTTTGCAAATTTTGGCCATGTGCAATTTATGAAACTTCATCAAAAGCAATCAAATCAGATATTTAGTATTTATTTTGGTTTTGCCAATTTCAGTTACTACTCCAACATTTGAAATAACCTTAGAAGTACTGGAAATATTTCACGTGTAATTTGAGAAGACGACTGTTGAATTTCCTACAACATTCTGTACAAGAAAAAATTTGATTGTGCAAGCATTGACAAAATACTTAGTGTTACTAGATTAAATTATGTCATCACTTCCGAAGTTTTCTTTAAACAATTTTCTTGCATTATGAAATAATTGAAAAGCATAGATGTTAAAATGTCAGGTTCGAAGTATATAAACATCATATAGTGCCTGTCACCACTCTACTCTAACCTCACAGCAGACCAAATACCAAATACACCAAATTGAATTTTACACTTCAATTTAACAAAACATCAAGATGAGCCATACATCCCCTTACTAGGCACCAGCAGAGTGTTATAGGTTAATACAGTGGCAGTACCTGTGTGGTCACAGGGAGTATTCTGCATTTGTCTATCTGTGTCAATACTTATGGTACACTCACAGTGGTAGCTGATTCCAAATTCTACGTCAGATTCCAAAAACCAGAACTTGGAGCTTATCTTTCCAGGACATGGGTTGTTACACAAAAAGTGCACACATCTAGGAAAGGTTGTTATTTCCTGGTGAACCCAAGTAATTTTGCTAGCTCTGGTGATGAGGTAAGAAATTCGGGAATG
>JAHWXV010359838.1:0-14533 GCA_024586415.1 Phrixothrix hirtus | reverse complement strand
AATATATATATATATATATATATATATATATATATATATATATATTTGTTTTTTTAAAATAATGTACCTCTGGTTTTCCATATACGGAGCAGTAGATAATTGGAGATACTTCCCAGGATATTAACAAAGTGAATGATTTCTAAGGGAAAACCGGTCCATTTTATAACGTAGGAGTTATCGACTGGAGCTGAGTTACTAGCGAAATTCGAGGCGGTAAGTAATTGTGAAAAACCACAAAACTTTTCAGACGATTCATGAGCAAAGGATACAAATGCCAAAGAAGAAAATTTCAGGATATTCCATAACAAGGAACCATATTCGTTAACTTTCAAAATTCATTGTGGAATGAAGTAACGTACAAAGGATAAAGCAAATAAGAAAAGGAATAAACGGGAGAATTGAAAAATGATTTGGATATTCAACACAAAAAGTATTCAGTGCTACTCATATTGACGCAGATGCAGCCACTAAACAGAAATTCGGTCATCATGTCGAGCCTGGTACGGTTTCAGCCATTCTGGATTTGACTAATTCTAAAAATGTTCGTAAGGTTCGTCGTTTCATTGACAAGTTCAACTAGTAAAGGTGTTTCAGCCTATCTGCGGCTGCTACTTGTCGTATCTCTTACTAAACTAACGTTACCTTCGTTTTGAAGTTCGAGTGTGATTGTGTTTTTCAAACTACCAATGGGTGTTTGAACTCTACTCCCTTTTCTACCTGCCTAGATTTTCCACTGACTTTTATATTTTCGTTTCGGGACTGTTATCACTCCGCAACATGTTGAGGAAAAAAAGTGTTTACTTCCATTAATTCTACTCTATCTAAATCGAACATACCTCTAGCATGACTGAGAAAAAGTATCTGCAAACGAAAAATTATGTTCATGTATTGAGGATATGCGCTTTACGGTTGTTATTGATCACTGCTGTTCTATAACCAAGTTCTAAAGTCCTTCGGGACGTCTTGCTCGTTGGGCTAATCGTTTACAGCAATTCGACTTTAAAATTCTCGATTAGGTTCATGTGGTACCTGATACATGATCACGTTGTTGCCAGATAGGTGGGGCTTCTTCGGCGTTGTTTACTTCAATATCTTCAATGAAGGTACATTGAGTTACTTGTTTCTTCTCAGTATACATATTCTCATTAAGGAGTTCACGAAACCGTTCTTTACAAGCATTTTCACTCCAAGTTTTCAACCGTCCTCCGCAGAACGATTGGTAAGTCATTGTGCCTAAGGCTCGTTATTCTCGGGTCATTTTAAAAATCCTGACGCACCTACTACTAGTAATGATGAGATAAGACATTTCATCATTAATTACCATCATCAAGCTAATCCGGCCAAGCGTGTTAATGACTGCTTCTTACATTTTCGACAATCAACGCATTTAGGATATTAATTTCTCTAAGAATTATTGTCCCGTTAGAACATCGAAACATGTTTTTTGGCGTTTCTATTGGTTAACCACCAGCTAATGATAATATATTAAAAGATTAATTCCATTCTTATCGTTTTAATTCTAAACAAAAAATATGCTAAAAGTGTTCGTATATATACAACCTTGATTAATTTTTTGAAGATACATTAATATGAAATCAATCATTTTCCTGTTGCTGTAGAATGAGAAATATTGTAGATTTCGTTACATGTAACATCGTAGGCCCCGTGTCAATATGTTGTTTGGCATGTTAAAAATCTCTACTGGTGGTAGAATGCCTATTGATGCGGCAAAATTCTAGCAGGTATAGCGAAATGACCATAGTAACCGAAGCCAAGAGGGTCAAAGAAATTTCGCATCCTAAAGCCTCGGTAACAAACAGAAAATATGAATGTTTTTGAAGTTTGGTTTAATGTAAATATGAATATAAAGTTTTAATAATTCCTATGCGAGAGTTTCATTTTTTATATAGATAAATTAATTTTTAATTTACTCAGATTACGTGCTTGCCTCGAATAAGTTACCGCGATTTTCATGTCTATGTTTCATGAACTATTTCCATAGAAATCAAATATGAGTATAAGAATATCTAATAAAAATTCAGCGACTCTGTGGGTTTAGCCTGCCAGTCTAAAGTCGACATGAATTCTAATCATACGCTGCTGTAGCCTAGGAGTTGTTTTAGCGAAGCAGATGGTAAGTTTTCATTAGTTTATGTAGTTAGCTAAGACTTGGACCAATTCTAAATTTATATATCGCGTAACGAGTTGATTCAAACTTACATTTACATTTTTGTAAAAATATGTGCACAAAATTCGTCAAATTTATTAAATAATTTATAACGAATCTTTTTTTATAAAACGATACTTGCTAAATTTCTTATATTCTAAATTCGCTACTTTTGAAGTTAGTTACTATCAGTATATGAAATGACCTTTATATCAACCGAGTAATAAAGTTTATGCGTTATGATAACAGGTTACGTAGTATAAATTTTTATGCCATGAGCAACATGGCAATAAAAAGAATTAGTTCTATTAAACATTGCTTTATGTGTTTTACTTTACAATTGTGAATGAAATGGAGGGCCCTCTAAGATATTTTCCACATTCAATATTACAAATTTTCAATATTAAAATACTTCTTGGAAACATATTTTGAATAGGGTTTTAATTGGTATGCAATATATCTTCATACGACATATGCACTTTACATGTATTGCCAAAACTTTGTTTGCAAGTATCTGTAATTGGTGTAACGAATCCATTTAATGATAAATTTTCTCAATCTATACGCTTATGTATTCTAAATAAATTATTGCGAATTGAATTGTAATAAATTGTATTGCCGAATATGTAAGACAAGCAGAACAATTGTTTTATAATGGATACGCGACCATAAACGAATCCATTCTTTTAATTGTAACTACCTACAATTTTGAATTATAGCATCAATACGCCGTAAATAAACTTAAATTGCCGCAAGAAAATGTAATACTGAAAAAGATCTTATTAATGCGCCCGATCCGAAAGTGGGCGGAGAAACATTGCCTTTTTGTCACAATTTTCTTATATTTATTAGTAGTATTTGTTTTTATTTAATGCCATAAATTGAAAGAAAAGTAAAACAGTTCAAAAGAACACTTTGGCAAACAATAGCGGAAAAGCAGTAAACCGATTTTTTAGACTCAGCATCTGAGAGGGGTTTTCTCCTATTGGTGTTTGGCGTAAGATGATTTGATATTTAGGAAAAAACTGTAGAGGATTGCTTAAAAGACAAAGTTAAAAGAGCTAGAACAGCAAAAATAATGCACACAGTTGCAAAAGCTTTCTGAATTACTAAAAAAATGTTCCCACAAAGCTCTTTTCAATACGAAGAGAATAATATGTAAGATGATCAAGGAAATAAAATACGGTTATTGTAAGTAGAAGTTGAGAATATCGTTAACGCATGTTTCTTTCACGTGTCTGTTGGGGTAACAAGCGATGTTATTTTGTCCATCATACATAAAGGTGTCTCTAGGTGCTACAAAGTACAATCGATAAACATCTGGTAGTTTCACAAGCAACATTTTGAACGACTGGTTTCTAATTATAGCGAAACATTGTGATTATTACAAATTTACTTGGCAAGAATCTCGCTAGCCACTGGTCTATTGGTACAACTGTTTCCGAATAGTACTCACCTATGTATGTCATTTATGTGATTTAGTGTTTTTCGGTACATTGAAAACATCAGCGCAATCATTTAAACTTCCAATTAGGGTAGGCTATGACCATAAATAGATCCTATTTTCATAGCTGTGTTTAAAGTATCCATCAAAACATCATAGTCTACCCTAATTGGAAATTTAAACGATCGCACGTTATAGCATAGACTAGTGGTAACATGGAAGGTGAAATACAAAGGTCGTGGAGAAAAGATCGATTTCGTATACTGTTGAATAAATCTTGATCAAATACCACCGGGTGCAGATGGTCAGATTTCAGTGGCAGGATCAAGCTGTCATCGACATTTGCAGAAATTCTACGGGTGCTCATAGAAAGAAAACAAACTTAATCCAAGGAGGTAAAAAATAACTCATACGCATGGTAAAAGTATTGAACAAATGTGTAAAAATGACGATAACAACTGAAAAATGCGACAACAGATTAAAGTCAATCCATGAAATGGACTGTTCACCTTTGTTCGATAATAACTTTCAGCAAGAACTAAATCTAACAACAATCAATGAATAGTTGTAAATATTTACTGATCCTGAAATGGACTCGCTTGCTGGTGTAATTTAATTAAAAGTGAGTACAAAAGAGATGAATTAGTTTATATTGAACTAGAAACTGTTTATCGGAAGAATAATAAATAATTATATAAGTCGAACGCCAAATTAAAAACATATTAGATCGGGTGTTCAAATTCAAAGGTAAAATGCACGTTTGCGTTGTAATTAAGTTTTGAATTTTAGCTGTTACACCAATAAAACTTGGGTTGCAATATAATTAGTTCGTATTACCCAAAATTATTATCAACGTGTCAAAATTATTTTTTTAAATACAGATATGTTTTCTGTTACAAATAAGAAAACACTGTAACATGGTAGAAAAACAAATGTCCTAAGAAGTGGTTTGGTGTTCTAAGTTGAAGAAAGTAATAATTTTTTAAATAGGTAAAAACAAAATTACGATATAAATCACATATTATATTTTTTAGATAAGCATTGCAAGCTATGCATGCTTCAGACCAATTGCTTAGAATCAGTTTGGACTGGAACATACATGGTTTTACTACTACTAGGAATTTTATATGAAAATTGCTCAACAGAGCTAAAAATGTAAGATATTTGGAAATACCCTGTATATTTGTTTAGGCCATGATTTTGAACTATGGCTTAGGGTAAAACACTTTCTTTACTAGCCACTACTATATTGAATTAATTTAACTTTTAATTATATATGTACCGTACATGCATGTGTATGGATATAAATTAATATGGCTAGCATTATTATACTATATAACGTTGATATTGTATGAATCAACCAATTTTACGTTTATTTGCTAAGTAAATGCAGCACAGAAATTCTGTATTAGGAAATAACGGCACATCGTTTTTAATTTGAAATTAAACAGAAGTTATTTTTATTAAATCAGCAAAACTTTGGGGGCATGTAAACCAATTTCAAAGTTCAAAGACCACAATTACATTACCACACTTGAAAAGTGCTTACTAACGTCATTAAATAATTGAGCAACGGTAACCTTCTTATATTCCAGGCTTCTGATCTTAAAGAAAATATAAACATCTTTATTTTACTTATTATTTAAAATAGCCTAACTGTTTTCTACTGAAAAAAAGTCTACTGTGATTTTTGGACTATAAAATGTATTGCTTATATTACGAGTTAAGTACAGGTCAACCATAAAAGGTGTTCTATTTAGTAATACATTTGTATGTAGGACCTACTTGATGAATAATTTTAGAAGTTAGTGCTAATTATAGTCACCGCTTAGTTTATCACCTCTCGAATCGAGAATTTTTTTGTTAAGAAAATAAAAAAGGAATTAAAAAATTATAATTTATAATTAATACGTCCACCTTTTATGATAATTATAGCTAATTAATTATAATTCCGTTAAGCACTTTCAATTGAAATAACACTAATTTCAATTTACCTAGATATACTTCAAGATAAGAAAGTACCAACATAATTGAACCATCCATTTATAATGCAAAAGAAATTAAATATTTAATTTAGGTCTCTTATATTTTTTTTTCATGTAGTAATACAAGAAGAGACTTTCACGGCTAGAATCAGGGAATACTGTACATGTTTAAAAACACAATTTTGTTTCCAAGCGACGATTCACTTTAATACACTAAATAAATTAACTTGAGAACTTTTAAGGTTAACGTGACCATACAGTTAACTATGATTGTACAGCTGTGATGGGTGTAGCTTATCAAACAATTACCCTTAATTACCCATTCAAACGTACATACCGAAACTGAACTTAAAACGTATTCATCTAATCGGTAACTGTTGTTTTAAAAATAGCTTTATGTTACAAAAAATATATTAATTTCCAACTATATAGAGTGTAGCAGAATAAAGTTGTTTTTGAAGGCGGTGGAATTTGCCAAGTCTAAGAAAATAATTGAAATTTTCTCACTTGCCTTTTTCTTAAAACGTTCGAAGCTTTTTAAAAAACCCCGTAAGCTACTTGCATACCGATTTATGATAATAAATAAAATAAAATATTTACTGTATATTTTCATTATCGTAGATGTATATATTTCGTACGTGCTCTTTTCATATAGTAAATAAAGTATCGATCTAATGATATAAATATTAATTTGTTTCAAGTGATATCGCAATTGAAATTAAAAATACACTGCTAGACAATTGAAATGGAACACTTCTAATATCAAGCATAAAAATTTTGTAAAAGCAAATTGACGAAATGAATCACACAGTATAAAAACTTAGTACTTTACATATGACATAAATTAACATTTGTGAAGAAAATAGCACTAATTAACTATGAACCTTTAAAAAGCAAAAAATTGAAATTTATTGCAAAATACGGCATTTGGAACCAATGGTGCTATTTTTTTGTTTTTAACAATACAAATCAATTAATATCGGAGGGTCTCCACGTGCCCTCTGAACAACCAAACATCTCTTGGGCATACTCCTTCCGCCAGAATTCAATTACCAACTCGTCTAGAGTGTTTGGGTTATTCAAGCGACTAGATAACTGAGATTGCAAACAACTCCAAACCTGTTCTATGTGAGTACAATTTGTTGACCTGGTGGGCCAACCCGTTTTATTAATATGGTGTTCTTGTAGAAGGTTGTCGACAACTTTAGCTCTACGAGTTGGAACATTATCATTCACAAAAACTAAATCTTCACCAACATTTTGAGCAAATGGTATCACAATGACTGAAAACACCTTTGAATGTATCTTGAGTATTTGTCGTTTCTCCCCTTAGGCAGATAAGTTCAGAGCGATCATTTAAAGTGATGCCACATCAAACAACTACACCTCCAACTTCAGGAGGTACCTATGGTGCCATGAATCGATCAAGGCAACACTCGCCTGTCCTCTACATTAGAATTAGATTAAATTTCAACTCAACTGTAAACATGCAGTTTTACCATTCCTGCAACTCCTCCAATTTAGGTGTTTTTACACTCAAGTTCAACACGCAACACGGTACCTTGGCTTTAGTAATAGGTGTTTAGCACGTCTTCGAGCCCTCGAACCGCACTCATTGAGGCTTTGTGCCACAGTTCGTGTAGCAGCTCGCAGTGCGTTATTAATTCTTGTAGCGCTATAATTCGAATTTCACCTAGCTATCAATCTTTCATATTGCGCTTGTGTTGGTTGTAGCTCTTTAACGACACCCACCGTGGTGAAAATTAATACTGAAGCGTTCTGGTTATAAAACCTTTTTGAAACATTAAATTTTTGCAATATTTTTTTGTGAGCACTATTCCTCTACCATCCGTCGCACAGTAGTTAAATCGTCTTCACTTAGAGGGCGATAAACCATTATTTAGTGTTTATTTATAGCAAAATACCCTTTAAATACAAAATTTTGCGTCTTACGTCGTTTTCACGATACAATCGTAAATTGTTTTGAATTAAGCATAAGCTTACTTGATCTATTTTTTTAAGTACGTTACCGAAAGATTTCTATGTTGTAAATCCACTTATTACGAAACCCTACTCAAAAATTTGAAGTCTTTAAAACTGAAATTATAATTTCAATTGCCCAACAATTTATATTGCTTTCGAAAGGAAAACCATATGAAATGAAATTATACAAAAATTAAAACCTTTATTGTACTACACCAGTTTTAAAATGATACCAGACACTGACAATTATTATATTTCGTACCTTGATTTCAAAACCTTTCCGATTGGAAAAATTTATTAAGTTCATATTATACATGAAAAGCGGGTTATTTGGTTCACGATATTTCTGAAGTTGACCGCCTTGTAGTCTTAGTTTGGATAGTCTCAAAATGCGCGACAACGCATCTTTCTATCCAGAGGCCACAATTTTGAACTTGTTGTCAGTAAATGAGCAAGGAGTTTCTTGGTTAACAATTCTTAGAAGAACAAAGCATTTTGGTATATTATTAAACTTCAAAGTTAGGGCGATGTATAAAGATTGGACTTATAATTGAAATCTAATTGCCTTCTGTACCAAACTTCGTGCTATTGCTGAGATTCTAATAGTCGCAGGAGAGGGAGATCCTTTGTTGTGAACGTCTGAATTTTCAATTTGATATTAAATAATCTGAACATGCCTTCTTAGTTGGCTTGGAATTAATGGAGACGTACCTTCAAGAAATAATAGTTTAAATATTTAAAATGAAAGTATTTTGGGCAAAACGTTTTGATTCGTTATAGTTTTACAGTATTTTACTTCTGTTGCTAACAGAAAACAAGACTGTATATCACGATAGACTTTTTTATAGGGCGTAGCTTTGATACCTATATTTTATCACCTTTATTACCCAGGATATCTTGAAAGATCTCTAAATAAGAAGTCCAATCTAACATCATGTATGATTTCTTGTTTTTCCCTATCGGATCCAGGATAACCTCTATACGAGGTAGGTCCTAGATCTATATGGCCCAGGCCGCTTGCGTTCGGGTTACTTTAAAACTGTTTTGGGATGTATATTTTATTTCCTAAGAAACTTAAATTCCAAATTGCGTCGCTTTACATGCATTATTTTCTTAGTAGTTCTCTAATAAATAACCCTTACCACTGTCAATAGTGAAAATATCGTAAATCAAGTATTGCGTGTAATCAATTTATTCGTTCAAACGAGCTTAACACCCATTCAAATTAAAAATGAATACAGTATAATGTATGGTGAAGATTCGCCACCTCATTGTATTGTAAAAAAACTGGGAAAATAAATTTCACCTAAAACACTAAATGTTATCAAGGCTGAGCTGGTCTTTGATCGCAGATTAAAAATTCGCGAAAAATCAGCGAGAATAGATGTTTTGAAGAGTACCGAACATAGAGTACCTGACAATTATCTTAAAGAATATGTTAAGCACAGTAACGAAGATTTAAAAAGACGATCGCATCCAATTTGTTCGCGTATTTTTGACCTGCCATGACAACCAAAAGAAAGTGAACAACTCAATTGTATTGCAAGAAACAATGAAACCGTAATTATGTAGTATGATACCTAAAAGCGAATTGAAGAAGTAGTGATGGTGGGCGGTCCGGTTCCTCAAAAGACCAAGTTTCCGCGCGCCCTCTATAAAAGAACATTATGACCACGACCTTTTCGGATTCTATCAGCATTCTAATGATCTTTAATGAAAGTTATTGCGCATCACTTCTACACTAATTGCGTGAAGATTTCAAAGTGAAGCAATACGGGAAGCTTGGTACATGACTACGTAGGTGTTTCGAAAATCTTTGTTAGGGATTGTGGCGATCACTCGCTTTACAGTTCAACTATAGTTCCTGGCGATTATTTCCAGATTTGAAATTTTACGGTGCAACTACATTCCGATTTTTAAATTTTGAAAATTTAAACGATATAATTTGCCCTAAATATAATCCTGTCTACTAACTAAAAGGAATTATGAAAGGAAGGATAGCAAGTACATACTACTGTAAATTGATATAAAAATAAAAACACGCTATATTTTGCATAGGACGTGTTTGTAGTAAAGTGACCTATAAAAGTTCTTTGTTTACTTTCTTTGAAATAACAGAAAAATTTTGTCATGTGTGGCAATTTCGGTTGTAATTTTTAAACTTATTTATTGCTTGCTACCAAAATTATTTGTTAAAAACACAAGATTCTAAATGGTTTTATCTTAAATGTCAGACATGGTATTAATACAATTATGTTTATTTTAAAACGTGTAATGTGTTCAATGGGGAGATATTCTCATACAAAATAATAGATTCCTTTTACGCCTGCCAGTAACAATATTATTCCCTAAAACTTACTGTTGTAAACAAAAAAATCAACTGGAACTGGAAAATACATTGCTTACTTATTTTACTTTGCAAAAGTAATTTTTAAATTTTTCGCTTACCTGCTAGATTAGTGTACCGAAGATTGAGTAATACTGTTCTAAAATATGCCAGGTAAAGTAACATAAGATTATTTTAATGTTAGCTTATGGAAATGATATTTTTAGAAACAAGTATATGTTCCTACTTCAAGATATATTGATGAGTAATATACATCAAGGGCAACGATATTACTATCCGGCACGGTGCGTTAACATTTCGAAAACTATACGTTTGTGAAAAAAATTAAATATGCAAAGTTTGTTCTACAGATCATAAGGTACCCCACAGTTAGCGGGGTATCACATGTTTTTGGGACACCCTATATGTCGTTCCGGAGTAAAGGCAGGGTAGTACCCACTTCCCATTATTAACGATTTGGCATTTGCTTTTATTATATTTAGTTAAGTTTAGTTGCTTTTGATAATTTCATTAAAATTATTCCATAGTTAGTGTATTGTTTTTTCAGAAATCAGTGTTGAGTGAACCTCATTAAGTAGGGTGGGGCAGATGAAACCTGTAGAAAAATCTCAACGGTGTGTTCCTACAAATGTTCATGGCGAGAAAAGGAATTATAATAATTCACTGCATTTAGAATTATTACAAGAACAATATTTTGAGAAAATTCGGGTTTTATTTAGGAGAAACGAGTTTGACATTTGTTAATTAATTCATGAGTTAATTTACAAACTAAACTTGATGAATCTAAAACATTTCTGTGGCCATGAATAATTTGAGTTCAACATGTCCTAAGTTCGTACATTTTCTAGAAACTTTAAAGCTGTTATGTTATAAACAATTTACTGCATCAATCAGATTTGAAGTGTTAGGATGAGCAGAAAAATCCACGATTTTTGATATTATTAGGTAACACCGGTACTTTCTACAATCTAGAGGATCAAATATTAATTTTCAAAAAATACCTCTATTATTGTTTTTCAAAATGGATACTTTTAAACTTTACATATTTACGCATTCGATGGAACCAACTGCCGAAACAATAATTCCACTCCTCTTGAGTTACCTCAGAAACAAGGTTTTAAAACTTTTTGGAGTTGAGAATTGAAACCGTGCATTTTATCCTTTTATTTAGGAAATATAAGGAAGTCGCGTGGTTTTAAATCGGGATTATATGGCGGATATACCATTAATTTGACCTCAGAGGTCTCCAAAAATTGCCTTGTTTGAAGTGCAGTATAGCTTGAAGCATTGTCGTGGCGAAGAAAATGTCACTTCTATGACGTCATAAATGAGACTTTTGAAAAATATGTGGCAAGCATATTATTGTGCATTGATTTTTAAACATTAGTTTTAATTAGTCTAGATTTGGAGAAGAAACATGCTATCGTCTTTTTCCCTACACTTTGAAATTTTTTAACTTTAATGGAATTCAGATTGCCAGGAAACACCCATTGGGCTGGTTGCCCACTTTGATTCAGGTTCAAAAGCATATATCCAACTTTCGTCACCAGTGATGATGTTGTAAAAAATGCTTTAGACTTACCTCCGTCGTATTTCCTTAGAATTTCTTTGCATCATTCGACACGCTGTAACTTTTATATATCTGTTAAATGGCGAGATATCCAGCGAAGATTTTCCTTACACCTAAATGATCGTGTAGCATCTTCGTTATTACAGTCATGCCAAAGTCCAAAGTACTCCTGAACAGTTTAGATAATTAAATTGTTTTCATGTATCATTCTTCGGACGACGGCTACGTTTTCATCAGTAGTAGCAGAAATTGGCTGCCATTCCCTTAACTCGTCCTTCAGCGAAACCTTTTCAAATTTAAATTCATTATACTAAGTGTAAATAGTTCTTAGAGAAGGCGCTTGATAACGAAATGCAGCATGAAGCCGTTCGTGACTTTAAGACAATAAATTATGTCTCTAAAATTCTCTCTAGTTAAATTCGTTTTCACTACACAATGTTTATTTTGAAACCCAATTATAGACTGCAGTTATCAAAACCATAAGTACTCATTTCATGGCCTACTTAATTTTTTAAATCCACTAGATCTACCTGTTTGCAGAATTTAACGGTGTTACTCTCGTACATATAAAGGCTTGCATACGCTTGTATCATATCAGTGTATTTGTATCATGATCGACCCTTAAAAACAGAGTTTTGTATCAAGCACATATATCAAAAATGATACGATCATCGGATCGGGACTGGTCCTCCTGAAAGTCAAGTTTTTGGCGTCACAACGAAGAAAATGTACGTGATGAAGATACTGACGGAATTGATGAGTGGAAAATTGAGATACGTGTAAAAGATACATTTACATGATATAGACCTAACTGCTATGTCATTACACGTCTGTTTTACTATTGTGTTATCAAATACAGATCCGTTGATCTGATACAAATGTGGCAAACCTTAAAAAATGTTCGCATTTATATCAAATCAGCCCACTCGTATCAAAATTTAACGACGAATCATAATATGCAGTCATGTACCTGCATCTTTTATGTGTTGTCTCAGTTTTCCACCCTTACTGTCCATATCTATATCACGTCATCGCTTTGATGTGACAGTAAAAGATCGACTCTTATTGGGAACAGCCCCGATCCGGTTATTGTTCAACAACAAACTTAAAATACCCAAAATTTTGGTGTACTTGACTTCAGGTTGTTAATTATGAAATTGATAAGAAAATTCTGAACTTTTTGTTTAAGTATAAAAAAACCTGCCGTCCATCAATTGACGAATTAATTAGCGAGCTTTCTCATGAATTAATTGGCAAATGTAAAATAGTCTTCAAAATGCGTTATTAATAAAAATTTAAATAAGTCTACTCTTAAATCTTGTAAGGCTAATTTCTGTTTACGATATCTGCTAGAAAATAGAGAAATATAATTAGAAGAGCAATATAACAGGTGTAATTAATTTGTTGTCTTAGGTATTAATTTTTTATTCCAGAAATGCTAGAGAAAGTCTACTGCCGTATGCTATTGCACTCTCAACACGCAAACATTCTGCTCTCGTCATTAGTCCACAAAAAAAAACACCAGGATTCATTTTTTGTCATGTTTCCATTTATGATCTCTTAGACACATTCTTGCACTTCTTTTTTCTTTTGGGGCACGATTGTTGGACTAAAAGACTAAAAGACCTTATTCTGTAGCAAATTGACTTAATGAAACGTTGTTTTGCTGTCATTCCTTCATTAGAAAATGTGATGATGTTGAACCACTCCTTAAAAATTTTTATTTCTAAGATGCGAACGGTTACTACTCTCAAATAGTAATTTCTCGAAGTCATATTAGCACCCTTATCTTTATTTTTATTCATCTAATTAATAATTTCTAGTTGTTAAAATTGTGGCGAGGCGTCTAAGTATTCTGATGTTTAGTTATCAGTAGTCATACTTAATTCTTTAAAAAGAATCAATAATAGTAAGAGAGTTTTTGTAACTAACAAATCATTAATATTTTATCTAACATGTTCAATATCACAGAATATTAAGTGAAAAATACAGTAATTTACTTTAATGGCTGTAGCACCATTAAAAAGTGGTGCTATCTTGTCTAACGTCGTCCTTGTCTTATATTTCTTGTCGTGTAACCTAGATTTTAAGTATATTTATAAAAATTAACAAACATTTTTATATATGTTTCAAAATTTAATAAGTTTTAAAATATAAACAAATGTTTACCTTCTTTATACTGCCATAATGCTACTATATAGGGTGTCTAATTTAAATGTATTACTAAATTTTTCAGATTACACATCCCACTGCTTATTTATCTACTTAATCGTTTAGTTTATCTAAACGGCTTCGGTATTTGAGTATTATTTATAAATTAAATTTGATCGAAACTGAACAGGTGCGTATGACAAAGGCGTCTTACATTTTTCCCTGTTTAATATTATTTTAAGCAGTTTACTTATTTGTTATAATATCGGTTAAGCTGGATGATTAAAATGTTCACTTGATTAGTGTTTCAAGTCTCTTAAGGGTAGACATTTATGTATTTTGGAAGCCATGATTCGTTTTTATCGGTCTTCGAGAATGAGGTGTTCTAAGAGGGTGTCAAGGTCAAAATGGTTGCTGGCGTTCAAATGACTATTAAAGTCGCAATTTTTGTTTATTCTAAGATATAAATACTGTTATTCATGCGCAGTAAAATTGCGACCTTGAAGATATCTTCATATTTTTAATGATCAATGATTATTCGATTTATTTAAAGAGCATTTTAATTTAATTATTTTCGGAGAATTATCAGTTGTTGTGAAGTACTGATCCTTACTTTAAACAGATGAAAACATAAAGCAGAACAAAAATTTATATTTATAAAAACAACTAAAAATTTTAAGGTAAAAAGATCCCACAAATTATTAAGAAAATTTACTAAATTTCTTAAATTATATTGGCAAAGAATTATTTGGTACACTAGGGAGCAGACTGCAGGCGGTTTCACCGTTGTTAGATTCACGTAATCATTTCATAAATTATCGCGAATCTAACATAGAAAAATTAAATTAATTATATATATTTTATTTTTCTAAAAATTTGTTATATT
>JAHWXV010359834.1:0-12624 GCA_024586415.1 Phrixothrix hirtus | reverse complement strand
TTATATATATATATATATATATATATATATATATATATATATATATCTGCTGTAATTGCAGTGCCTTTCTTCAAAACCAAATCTTCAACTTTTTGGATGTTTTTGATTCTGCGTGCTTCCACAGGCCTTTTGCATTTTGGGCCATCTTGAATTGATTATCTGCCCTATCAAAATTGCTTACACTAAAATTTTACTGTAAAATAAGATGGCGCACCTTCACCATATACACCGATCATCCTTTCACAAATAACTTTTGGCCCATTTCCCTCTTTTGTGAAAGATTTTTATAACGCTTATAAATTCAAATTTTACTTGACTCATTTTCTCACACTAAATTTTCTGCAGAAATTGAAATTTTTGTCTGATTTGAACAAAACGTAGCAAGTAAACCGACAAATGTCACAGTAGGTTGGCATCAAAAAATGGTGATTGTCACTTGTTATTTTCATAGCTAGGTAGATTGTATAGTAATCTCCCCTCGTACATAGCAAGAAGATTAGTAATTAATTCTTATTATAATAAATGCGATATTAATTTTCTAAACTTAGAAAAGCAATTTAGCAATTTCCAATACGAATTCATAATGTTTGTCTAAATTAATGTAATAAATATATGAAGACATTTGTTCTCGATGAAGAAACAACTTTATTAGTA
This sequence comes from Phrixothrix hirtus, assembly GCA_024586415.1. Classification (NCBI taxonomy): domain Eukaryota; kingdom Metazoa; phylum Arthropoda; class Insecta; order Coleoptera; family Phengodidae; genus Phrixothrix; species Phrixothrix hirtus. The sequence continues at coordinate 11,970 of JAHWXV010359834.1, read as the reverse complement.
AGTAAATTATTAACAATTACACTACAGCATTATTTTAGGGATACATAAAACTACACTGATTTAAATATATAATTTAATTAAACAACTTTGCTAAATTGTTGGTTTGCGTAGGAGCATGTGGCCCAGTAATTATTAATGTATTCTTAGTTAGTTATTCGACAATGATTCTGCAAACACAACATTTAACGACTAAATTAATGCAATATTTACATAATTGAGTTAGGTACATTGTGGTGTGCTAAATCTTCTAGTTGGGTTTAAATATATTTCATGTAGCTTTATATTAGTATGTGGTGAAACGCCTATATCAAATTAATCTTGAATTATAAGATAATTAATATACTCGGCGAGTTGGGCTACTATATAATGCATTTTAATTTTGTGCGTTAGAATTTAGTTTTTTGTTTCCGCAATTTGCGTGTAATATAAAGATGTTATGATAGTATTATAAGGGTCCATTTTTTTATGGAATGCGTATTGAGAGAATGTATAATGGCTTTTCTCGTTCACTCAACGCATTTTTCTTCATTACACCTTAAAGAGATCAGGTTTGCAAAGAAATATTTGTCTAACAAGGAATGTTATCTTAATAAGATCCCAAAATGTACCCTTATTTTTTTAAATGCTGTAAAAGAGATTGAAATAAGAGACACTTGTACACTTAATCATATTTTCTAGTACCATAAGTGAGGAAAATACTTTTAATTTTTTATTTTTTACCTTGAAAATTGTTATTTTTTTATTATAACTATTAAATGACTTTCCTTATTTAAATAAAATATACAGAGATGTGTGTTTTTATAACTCTCTAATTGTAGCCGTAAGGGGTATAACACAAAGTATTATAGAGTACAACTTTTATTTTCAACTTATAACTAAAATAATTACAGACTAGTGAAAAGCGTGTGATGTGCGCGTCTACATTAGTATAAATGGTCGAAAAATTAAAAATAAGGTAGCCATTTCTTGGTTAAACGCTCAGGCGATTACATTGGGTGAATCAGATCATTAACCTGTATACTCCCTAGACAAGAGTTATTGATTTAATTCGATATTTCCCAAGCGTATAAAGACATTGGGGATACATTTCCGATCAAAACCCGTAGTAAAATTATTTTCAAAGATGGTGGACTTCCGGCTATATCGGAAATGCACACCAACTTCGTTATTTTAAATAGGTATACCCTATATATGATTGCATTTGTGGATTCCTTGTTAAATTTTAGGGTCACTTTGATAACTAAATATTTGGTCCATGTCGTATCATTTTTTAAGTATTCTAAGTTTCGAAAAAAATGTCACTTTCAGTGTGTTAGAAAATTTCAAATATTACTGTAACTATCAAACTTAGAAAGATGGGGTTTTCCACCGTTCGATGAAGTCGGAGCAAATATATCTTTTCGTTGTAAAACTAACATGTTAAATTTAAAGCTTTACCAGGTACGGATATTCAATTTTAAAATTCTTCAATCACGGTTAACTGATTTTTTTTAAATAGAATAATATGTTAATTTTTATACCAATGAATGCGGAATTCAATTTCCTTTCGATTTTATTAAGCTATTAGTGGGTCTATCTGTAACATTTTCTAGTCTTTTAGCGAAAACCACTAGCATTTTTTGACGAGAAAGCCGTGTTTTGAAAGTTTTAGTAGGCTTTCACAATATTGTTAAAGCATCGTGTGTCACACAAATTATTTTAAGTGTCATTTTGTTGTTGTTGTGTTTTGTTAACTACGAGTATTATTTTCACAATTAACAATGTCGTTTACACGTGAAGAATTAGTAGATATGGTTTTTGTTCTCGGAGAATGTAAGAAAATCGCGTTATTAGCCCAAAGAGTTTACGAACAGCGGTATCCAGATAAAAGGGCATTTCAGTCGTTCCTGGAAAGATTTACCAATACTGGATCCATTTAATTTTCAAAACGAAACCGTAACCATCCTGTACTCACGGATGCAAATCAGCTGCAGGTGTTATTATGTGCACACGACAACCCAGAGTCCAGTGTGCGGGAAATTACTGAGGCTACTAATATCAGCAGATCTTCGCTACATACAATTTGAAAGAACCACAAATATCATTCATATCGTATACAATTGCATCAGGAACTCCATGAAAGAGATTTCGAAACCAGATTGAGCTTTTGTGAATGGGAGATTCAAACAATTAATCGTGACGTAAATTTTATTAATGTGGTAATGTTTTCCGATGAAGCCATATTCCATAAAAATGGTTTTGTGAATAGTCATTACTATGACAGAAAATCCTCATCGATTCGCCACAGCAAGTAGCCAGTACATGTGATCTGTGAATGTGTGGGAACACATGGAACACATATCGTAGGTTCATTCTTTCATGACCAGCATTTGATGGGTAGGGTTTATCTCCAGTTCCTTCATAATAATTTATACAAACTGTTGGAAAATGTCCCCTTGGCTACTCGTCGATAAATGTGGTTTCAACACAAAGGGGCTCCGCCATACTGTACTGCCGAAGTTCATCAATTTTTGAATGCTTATTTTCCTGATCGCTGGAGTGGACGTGGAGGGTCCATCGATTGGCCGCCTAGATCACCTGATTAATAAAAAGTAAAGTTTATGCAACAGTACCAATTACTACGGAAGACATGCGTCATCGCAGTTTGGCAGCATTATCTGAAAGTATTCCACAAATGCTCAGCAACGTACAACAGTCTCCCAGAAAACGATGTAAATTGTGCATTGCCCAAAACCGACAACATTTCGAACATTTAATGTAATGGCTTTTCAGTATTTGTTCTTGTTTGTGTTTTTATTTGTTTCTAGTGATCGTGTGGTGTTTCGTTGGCCAGTCCCATGTCTGATAAAATGCGAGGGGAAGGTGGTCTTCGCTTCCCAACACGTATGAACTACAAAACAATTAGGAAATCAAGCGTATCTCCCAAAAAATTACAGATAGACCCACTAATATCTTAACAAAATCGAAAGCAAATAGAATTTTCGTATTGGTATTGGTATAAAAATTAACATATGGTTCTATTTAAAAAAATCAAGTTAGCCATGATTGAAGAATTTCAAAATTGAATATCCGTACCTAGTAAAGTTTTAAATTTAACATCGTAGCTTTACAACGGAAAGATATATTTTCTAGATTTGATAGTTACGGTAATATTTGAAATTTTCTAAGAGACTGAAAGTGACATTTTTTTTCGAAAACTTAGAATAATTCAAATATGATACGACATAGACCAAAGGAATCCAAAAGTGTAATAATATATACGTTATTGTATTTAAAATAACGAAGTTGGTGTGCATTTCCGATATAGCCGGAAGTCCACCACCTCTGAAAATAATTTTATTTTGCGAAGAAATTGATTTGGTGCAACTTTTATTTGATACTTTTCTTTGAAATGTCAATAATAAGACCATTCCGGGACTTTACATCTTAGGCCGGACACCCTGTATATATAAAATTTGATTTAGATACGACTTTTTGCTTTATAGTTATTTTATTTAGAGTTAATGGTAAAAGTTCTTCCGATTACTGAAAAATAGGCTAGATTATAAGAAAGGGATTTAAATGTCTAAGAAATTCAGTAAATTTTAAAAAACTGTTGTAGCCAATATCGCGAAGAACCAAAAAATGACAAGAGCAAAGTAGCACTTCCGGTTATCCGATTTTAGTTAAATTATTATGGCCACCTGCCTTGATAGACATTAATTTAAATATGAAATTTTGTTCATCTACGATTTTTTGATTTTGTGCGCACGAGAAAACGCGAACGCGCACACTCACACTCGCACACACGTACACGCGCATTTGCGCACGCATCCGCGCGTACGCGAATACGTGCACACACGCCTACACACGCATATACTCGCACGCACGCATACACATACATGCATGCGCTCACGTACACCCACGACCACCCGCCCACCCGGCGAATGTGACACTTCACTCTTACTATTTTTAGGTTGTTTGCGGTTTTCTCGAAAATGGCTTTAAGGCTTTTTTAACTTGTCGGATATCTTAGCCCTGTGAAGATTTTTACTCAAACTAATAGGTTTCGTTGAAAAAACAGTTGAAGCGGGTTATCAAAGTCTTCGAAGTAATCAGGTTTTTTCAGTCCAGTTAAATGGATTGGTAATCGTTGCAATTATTGTTCCCAAAATAAATACAAATTAATATATTTATTAAAATCCACAAACTTGAATGGGAAACGAAATTATATTCAGCAAAAATAAAATCCAATCTAATTTTTCCAAGCATCTTTATTATCGAATTCTACATATGTTTCGGTCCTGAAAGTTTATACCATCATCAGGGAAGCGAATCAAATAAAAATTAATACAATTCCTTGTTAAAATTGAAAATACTACATATTGGTTTGGTAAGGAGTAAAGGAAAAACTAAGTTGGATTTTATTATTTTTGCTAGATACAGATTAATACTTTACCTAGTGACTGTTGGCTGAGACGGCAATTACTACTTTAAGTGGAATGCTTAAAAGATAGCAATTTCCTGGTTTTCTATTAGTCTAAGGCATTTGTTCTATATTCAAAACTATTACATCGTAATCTTCTATACATTTGTCGTTAGGTATAATGGAACTGTTCCGTTTCAAGTTTGTATTTCTATAAGTTCTCTTTGCTACTCTTTGTATTGTTCTTGCAAATGTGTGACTTAGATTGTTTTCGCCCTAGTACACTGTATGGGGCCATTGTATCTACCAAGATTTTTTAAATCGTAGATCCAATTTTTAGCTAATATTGATTATTAAGCGAAGGAAGTACATTTAATACACCAAAGGTTATTAGCATTAACTAAAAAATTATAAAGGATATACAGGACACTGCCACGTTAAAGATGGACAGATAAGCGCGGCTGGCCTTCACCGAAAGGATTCCGCCATGCGATAAAATAAAAAAATATGACCGGTTGGCCCTAACGCTTCTGAGGGTAGAGGATGGGGAGTAGCTGCACGAAAAGTGACCATAGTAGCTATTAATGAATACTATAATTGTTTTGCGCGAGCTTTGCTTCTCGTATCGCTGAAGAAAACCGAAATCGGTGCTGACAAGTACCGATGGGTCCGAAACTGGTACGAGCTCCACGCTATAAATAACCTAAATGCCTAAGAAAACAAATGGGCGCCACACACTTGTAGTTAAAAAAATACGCTTGTGTAAACCTAGACGTACAAGGGTGAAAACGTCGTAGATTAATTCGGCGATAAGATGTTGATAGTGCTGAATATTGGACTTACCTCAATGTCTAAAGCTTCGCAGGAAACCGTAGTAAAAGTAAACGTAATTGACCTGAAAGAAATTAGACATAAACACCGTAATGCATAAAGAAAATATGTAAAAGTAAGGGTAGTATCGGTTTATTCTGCTTCGTACTACTTAAAACAACATCCAACATTAAGCAATACCAATTGATCATTCATTTGACAATATAAAATAAAATACAGCAAAACTTTTGAGAACTTCGTGCATAAACAAGTTTGACTAGCAAAAATTAAAGTTAACAAAATTAAAATAAAACTTTAGGTTAGATAAAACACATCTGGTATAAACGATAAGCGGTTATCTCACATAAATTTGTATGAAGTTAAAATAAATTTTGAAGCTTAAAATAGGAGAAGAAACGAGTTTATAAAAAAAACGTAAAATGTTCGTGAACCTAAATACTAACATATTAATATGTAATTAAAACAAATTCTAAGGCTAAAGTTGTTAAAGGAAATAAATAAATAGCGAGATTTTCTGCTTATTTTGAACGTCACTGCAGCGAAGAACGTGTTTTTTGATAAAATAGAACAATGCTTAATTGCACATGCGACTAATTAAATTGTATGCGTTCAAGAACACCTTTACAGAAGCTATGAATTTAAAACTATAATAAATTGACATCAAAATTTAGCAACAAACAAATTTTAAATATTTTAAAGTAATTCAAGAGGAAAGAAATCGTAGTATGAGGATTGCTAAATCATCGCGGCAGCCAAGCAGCTTTCAAACCACGCTTGCCTTACAAATCAAATAGTTAAAGTATGCAATGAAATAATACTTTCGGAAATAATTTCCTTATATAAAACAATCAATTCCTATTGAAAATTGATAGAAAATATATAGTTACAATGAAATTAATTTTTGTAATAGTACAGAATAATTCATAAGTAGATTAGAAACAAAAATACAAATTTTAGGATGTGAAGTTGCAATATTCGGGTCCAAAATGCAGCCAACATTTTGCCATCTTCGGCGTGTATCGACAGACAAAATGCAGGAAAACTGACCTGAATGTTGAAGTTCAAAGGTAACAAACAGTATTATCAAAATTTTCTCAGTACCAGATGTTGCCGTATAGGAATTCTTCCACAAGACTACTGGTCGCCGCACTGGACTCACAGGAAGGTATAACAAAGGGTAGTCCCGGTATCGAGAGGCGGGTAAGTCGAGGAACCCTCCAAAATACAACATTGGGTTTACTGAGCAACAGTTGGCGGCCCTAGACTCAGGCCGTCAATTTTTCGATTACTTAGGAGTGTCTTAAACCCCATCATTAAAACATCTAACGACGTAGGTGTTTTATCCAACAAAAAATAGAACAGTAATGCAAAAATATACAGGAGCGAAGATTTAACGTGCGTCTTCTTGGACAAACCGACACGAAAGGCATAGATGTCGCTCTTTAACGCCGCCAGAGAGATAACTACGCCCGTAAATTAAGGTTTATAGAGAATGAGCTTAAGCAACCCAGATCACATCGAAAATTACAAAAATCATAAGTGTAAACTTTCATTTGGCTAAGGTAAAATTTAATTCGAGAGTGCTAATATGAAATCGAGTAACGGGATAGTTGACTCAAAATTAAATAAATGATATCTAAAGACCCAAAATGTCTAAAAGACAAAAAAAATAATGTTACAACACATTTCGAAACATGGTACTACTAATTAATTATGACAGCGGGACTATAAAGTACAGTCGTTGATAACAATTTCGCCTATCGTATCAGCACATGTGAAACTACAATTCGATCTGTTAGTTTGTTCTTCTTTTGCAAGCCATTCGAAATCGATATGTAAGTGCGTTGTTTTAAAATGTAAAATTTGCAACATCGTGCTGTAGTTGAATTCTTTGTAAAACAACGATGGAAAGCAATGAAAATTCTTACACAAGTGGTATGTGTTAGAAGAATCTGATCATAGAAAAACAATTGTTTGTAAGTGGACACGCGGTTTTAATGTGCTCGTACATGTATTGAAGGCAACACCTCCCTCTAAGGTTCGTCCAAATTCATAATATGGTATTGAAAGGCAAGCGAGTAAAATTACGTCAAATTTCAGAGACAATTAATATCTCAACATAACGTGTATATTTTACGAAAATAATTGCATGTGATAAAAGCTTCTGTATTTGTTAAAAATTAATCATAAACGCATTCGAGTACGCGTTTCTTAGAAGTAGTTTAAATCGTTGGATGAAGAACAAAGTTGACTACGTCGTTTTATAGCTATCAACGAAACCTATATTCATTTAGACACTAAACCATAGTCAAAGCAGAGAAAACGGAAGTTTCATGGGCAGGATATGTTCCGGCGCCTGTTTTTCGAGATTCTAAAAGAGTTTAATTGATTAATTATATTTATATAAGTATAGAAATAGTCACATAATATAATGCAACACTTATCGACCAACCAAATAAAAGAATCGTACGAAAGAGTCAATTTAAAACAGAAAAAATCATTTTTCACCAAGACATTGCATTTAATCACAAGATCGTTGTGGTGATAGGTAAACGTAACGAATTAAAGATTGAGTGGTTGGAACATCAATGCAGTTCACCAGATGTAGCATCTCCGACTTCAGGTAAATACTTCCAAATTTCAGATAATTCCTTGCTTTTAAGCGTTTTTCATCGAATAAAGAAGCAATTGCGGCAGTAGAGAGTATTTTTCGAGCCTCCTGATAAGTCACTTTAGGGATGGAATTATTTTATTGGAGTAGCGCTAGACTAAGTGCATTGAAGTTACTAGAGACTATGTTGAAAAATGAAGTTGTTTCAAAAATTATAAATTGTTTTTTAAACTTCATTCCTCGAATATTAAACCGCCCTCGTATATATTCAGAATATTGTTTGGAACACGAATGTTCGAAGTATTTAAAGGAATACCTTTTTATTAACAAATAATGCTAATAGTCATCACACCATAAAAGGAAGTGATCAAAGCAAGCTTACTAAAATTAAATTATATCTACCTTGTACATGTGTATTACAATACACTATTAACGTACCCCTTAAGATCTAATTACTAAATTTATTAAATACGTGAAACTTCAGTAGAAGGAATTAAAAACTTTGTAACGTTCTTTTTTTAATCAATACTATTTTATTGAATTTCAAGATGTCAAATTCAATTAATTAATTTACGCCTTTGAATTGTTAGATATTTCGTTTTGAAATCCATAAATTTGGTTGTAAAATCAAAATAGGAATGTAACATTTCAACTAAGTGCGCACCTGTGTAAATAACGCCGCTGCCAAAGCGATACAAATCATGGTGTGTTACATTGTTTATTAGTTTATTTTATTTTGATAATATCGTGCCGTCTTACATTATCACGGGTAAGATTGTTTCAATTTGTTTATATCTTAATTAATTTCCATCATTAATTATAGCAACAAGTACCGGTTGGACTCAATAAACATGATTGTTCCGAACTCGTAAAAATTATAAGAAAGTACTATCTAACATCATCTGTTGATATCTTATTGGAAAATTTAATTAACAAAGCGAATTAGGCTTGGCGATATGTATTTGGATAGTTCCGTCAAGGTGCAGTAAAATCTTTGGCCTTCATAGTAAAGGACTACATATGGCAAACCACCCAGGCTGGGGTTATCGGCGTTGCTCTTTCACACGGAGCCGAGGTTAGTCCGTCTTTGTTAGCTGACATACGTTTCAATCCGCATATGCTGATAAAAGCTGAACTTCAACTTTTTATGATAACAGAAAAGCATGTTACCAATTGATGTCCTTTGCATTTTAAAAATAACGTAATGCTAAATTATTTATTTACGAGAATGAAAAATTCATTAGCTCAATTATAATATATTGCACACCATAAGAAGCAATCGTAATTATAAAATTTCACTTTTAATAAAATTATTGAAATAATATTTTTCGCTATCCTTTAAGTTTATATTTCCGTCGATAAAAATTGAATCAAATTTAAAGCAGTTGGTTGAATTAAAATAAGTTGTTTTGCTTAAGTTTTACTTCCGTACAGTTGTATTTGAGTTTGTTCGCACAAATTATAAAATAGAATTTGTTGTAAAATTATGTAGGTTTTTAGTAAGTTTTTTTTGCAAACGAAAATTTGAACGACGAAAAGTTCAGTTACTGTTTTTGCAATTAATATTTGAGTATTTTAGTAAAAGTAAAAGGCACAGAATTTATTTAAGCCATATTTCAAATTACTTTTTTTAATATTTCACTTTCTTATGTTTAGCTACAATATATGATTTTTGAAATTTGTATCTCATAGCACCTGCCAAGTTATGCCGCTAGAATATCGATAACAAGTAACAACTGATTCTTCTTCTCTAACGTATTTGATGTTAGATGTCGTCTACCTAACGCTATTAGTTTGTTCACTGTTATTTAGATTACCATTTTGTTTTGTAACATTAATTTTTGCTTTGATAAGCGTTAACGGAGAGAAATATTTTGTGATTTGTTTTCGACTATTCTAGAGTATTTTATTTTTGGGAATGTTAATTGCAACATAAATTTCTTATCATTTATAAATATCGGGTAGCCTAGATCCTGTTAAGACAAAAGTCAATTACCTAGTTTGTCATTTTGGTATTCCGAAAGGGATACAAATTTAAATGTAGTTTTAGCAATCTTTGTTATTGTTGTTTGTTGATATTTGTTGCCGAACTCGCTCGCGGTAATAAACGACTGTTTTATTTTACTTCAGTTGTATTTCATTTCTTATTCGAAGAACCTATCTTTTCTTTAGGTTTGGGTAGCACCAGAACTCAGAAGTCGTCGTATGTCTTATCGTGAAAGGTATACGTACGAGATAGGAAGGTACATACGACTGGCACCCTTACAGGTATATGATTTCTTTCCCTTCCTACAGGTACCATCTGCGAGTTGTGGACGAGAGCCAAAACCAGCGCAGCAAAACCGCCCACGCACCTTTCCGGTTAATTTTTATTGAGCTAAGCCGCGGTAAGTTTCGTTTTCTACTGCAACACGAGCAACCGAAGGTTTGTTGTAAGATCCTACGTGACAACTTTTAGTTACCAATGTGTGCTTTTGAGAAAACTTGGCGTAGCTACCAAAAACAAGTACTTAAAAGAAAATGCCACAATTAAGATATAGCTAATTTAACAATTCAAAATATTCTTATTTCGCCCATAAATGTGGTACGTAACTAAACGGAAGAATATCTTAGTTTTGCGGCTACACATAAATATTTTCCTACAACTGCTGGATCTAAAACATTTAGAAATTTTATTCTACATGTACTTCATATGAAATAGTATATTATGGGACAAGTGGAAGAAATTGCATTTTAATTGAGAGACGGGCTTTTCACGAGCGAGATAGCTACATCATCTAGCTCGTGAAAAAATGATCAAGTAGTTTAAATGCCTTCTTCCACGCGTTTTGAAATAAATTGAAAATAGAACTATAGTGTGTAAACAGCGCCACATACGAATTACGCATTGACAATTCAATTATGTTTTAAGGTAACGTTGATTTTTATATAGAAATGCATAATGGCATGTTATTTTGTAATGCGTGCATTTATAACAAATGATAGTTGTTAAATGCAACCATTAGTGATTGAAATCAAATTTCAACCTCCGCAAAAGATATGTAAAATACTCACTTCAATATTAACGAACAGAAAACATTATTTTAATTCAAAAAAATATTGGAAAAGTTCCAAACATAAATCTTTCATATACGAGTAAAGTAGGGACGGTAAAAGTTATTTATGCTTTCTTTACGAATGTATTTTATTTGAACCCTTAAATATTATTTTATTTATTAGGCACTACAATAAGTTGAAAATTAAAATGTGTTCCACAATTCTAAGGGTAAGTTACATCCGTTATACGTACATTTTGAGAGGTATAGAAACATATATGCCTTAATTTTTATTGATCTGCAAACTCGTATATATTTTGTTTAAATAGAAGTTAGAAATATTTACTTTTTAAGGACCGTACCTAAAGGACCCAAAAGACGAATAAGTTTGCCATTAAAAGCTTTTCTCTATGTCCCGCCGTTTAAAAATTATAAGTTGAAAACTAAGAATAGCCCAATCTTTGATGCTGAATATTAATCCCTAAACGTGCATGTCAACTGAAGTACGTGTCTCTTATTTTAATCTGCAACATATAAAAGACTAAGAGGATGTTTCGTGGTGTCAACATTTATTGATTTTATAAATATGAATAAATAAAATTATTAAATAAAATAAAATAATAAATAATATTGTACATTTATACGAAATTCCTCCCAACTCGTATCAAAGTTTTGACTCAGTATCTGTCAAGTGTTTAACTATTTATATGCGTCACTTGAACAAAGTGCTATTATCAAAGTTCTGATAATATGCCAACAATGTTATATTTAAGAGTTATATTATTGATCAACTGAAAGAGGCTGAGATTTATGGAAAGACTGGATACAAACAATTACCAGAAAAAAATAAAACAACGCTTAGTGCTCAATTTTTCAGATCTAGGTGGATAAAAATTCAATTACAATAATTAAAATGAAGTTTACCTTTAGGGTAAAGAATTTTGTTTTTTATTGCAATAAAATATACAAATACATAATAGTTGGCCTTACATTTGCATTACTTGTCAATTTTTGATTTGTCAATTTTATTGAAAAAGAAGGCAAATAGCTTTCGAAACGTTTAATTTTTATTAAAGTTACACAGTTTA